>VZRV01006221.1:1368708-1583935 GCA_013398115.1 Falcunculus frontatus
GGGGTAAATGGCGAGCGAAAAGCCGGTGTCGGGGCCGGACCCGCAGCCCGCGGGACTCATCTCCGTCGGGGCCGGCGGTGGAGGCGGAGGCGGCAGCGGCAGTAGCGTCGCGGTGATGGGGGAGCTGAGGGCGTCGGGCTCCGGGTCCGTGGTGCTCCCCGCGGGGATGATTAACCCGTCGGTGCCGATTCGCAATATCCGGATGAAATTCGCCGTCCTCATCGGACTCATCCAGGTTGGGGAGGTCAGCAACCGGGACATCGTGGAGACGGTGCTGAACCTGGTAAGCGGCCGGGCACCCCGCCCCGGTGACGCCCCGGCGGGCACCGGCCCGCGCAGCCCATCTCCTCCCGGGGCTGCCCCCGCGCCCCTCCGCCCCTGTGCCACCCGACAGGGACCTGCATCCTCCCAGCCCCCGTGTCCCTCCTACACGTACGGCCCTTCTCCAACCATCCTTCCTTCCCAAACTCCTCTTGTGCCTCTCTCTCTTCGTTAATGCTGCGACCTGCTCATCTTCTCGTCGTGCATGTGACAGAAGCCCCCTCAGCGCTCCCTAAACTCCACGCAGGACCCTGCCTAGTACAGACAGGCCACTCTTCCCCTTCCCAGTTCCTCGTCCCGGCCGCCTCCTGCAGAATGTAGTGTGTGCAATTTACAGTGTGAAAAATAAGGAGATAAAGTAATTCGCGATTTCGTGTTATGGACGCTGCCCTTTAACCTAGTAGCTTCCTCTTGGGAAGAAGAGTGGCATGAATGTAGTATATCTTTTTAATTGAAAAACGTTAAAAATACCCAGCCTGAGCTGGTATCTTTTCTTGGTGACTGAAACATGTGAAGGGTTTAACCCTGTTAGATCAGAGCTAGTTGAGTGTTTTATGTGGAGGAAGGAGGAGGAGGGAGATTTTTGCAAGGATTTAATATGCTTTAATATCTGTAATAAAGAGTTAGTTGTATTGCAGTATTGCATTGGGTTGCCCATGTCTTAATAACCTGCCATGCTTTCCAAAACACATTCTTGTCTGCAAAGTAAGTGTTGTTGCTACTTTGGTCCAAGGTCTGTACGTTGCAAAATACTATTGTACAGGGGTAAATAGCGGAAACAAGGAGAAATTGCTAAAATGTAGCTCCTTAGTCAGCTGCTCACTTCATGGAGTGAAAGAGTTACTGCAGGACTGTATGACTTAATGTTTTTGCGCTACCTACACCAAAGGCTGAGGAACCTACAAAAGCCAAGCGAGTGCATCTAAAAATGAATCACTTTCAATTATGTGCAATTTGGTGCTGTTCCTGAATGCAAGATTTGCTGCAGCAAAGCTTTTGAAGCAGTTCAGTCAATGAAATACCCTCAAATTTTTTACATAGAATAGGATAGAAAAATGACTGCTCAAAACTGAATGGCAATTAATTGAAACTGCCTTTGTTTCAAATGAGTTTAATGCTTCTAACCTCCAATCATTTTATACAAAGTCATGTAAAGAATATCTCTTGTTTCAAGCACTTTAAAAAGATGTATTCTTCTGTTTGACAGTTATTTGCATTTGACCTAGCACAGACTGAATGGAAAAGCTGCAGCATGCAGGGAAGGACGTAATTTGGTCAGATCATTTTAATATTTATGGTTTATCTGAACACACAGGGTTAAAACGGATAGTTTTGTGAATATGTCAAAACAGTCATCTGGTATATTTCCCATTCCTCTCTACAAGCTGTTTGACAGCTTGAAATGTGACTTGTAAATTTCATTTTTGTTCTTTGTGCAAGTGTGGTACAAGTCATCATAACTTCATTGGTTTATTACCCATTTCTTTAAAAGTAGCACTCAAAATAAGTGAATGACATGCAGTTATTTTATTAACTGGCTTTGTATCGATCATGACAGATACAAAGATGTTTAATCCTTTTCTGGTTTTCTTTCTTCTTTCATTCTTACTGATATTTAAGCTCATTTTAATTCTGGCTGTTAGGGCACCAGCAACTGGATTAACATTGGCTTGTCTTTGGTGGAGAGGTTAAGAGTATATTTTGGTATATGTGTGGAGGACATCCATTGCTTGCATATAAGATAGACCTACTAATTAGTTCCTGTTGCTGAAAACAATGTTTATATTTTAAAATAAACACAAGAATAGTTGACAGTTCTCTCAGTACTGGGAGACGTATATGAATGTGAAACTGCTTGTGAGACTGCTGCAGCAGCGATGCATCCTGGATCAGTTATTACTTAACAGATGGAGTCTAATATACAACAGTCAGTATTCCCAAAGCAGAGAGAGGTTATATTGTGTCTGTAATTTGTTTCTTTTTAGGGCAGTAAATGTTTCAAAATTAGGTTTTTTAAATTTTAAACCTAATTTACTCACATGTGAAACAAACAGGGGATATGGCAGATACAAAGTAAAGCTGATGGCATATGCCTAAACTACTAAACATTGTCTGATTCTGTATTAAGGATTTTAGTAGCAACTTGAAATTAAGTGCAATTTTCTATTTTAGCATTCTTCAGGGGGTGGCTGGGGGTAGAGAGAATTTTTGTTGTTTTATTTTTCTTCAGTCTTCACTTGTACTACTTCTGAATGACTTTTGATGTAAGTGTGATAGTGACTGAACAGTGCTAAAGAGCTGATCTTGTTTTGATACATCAGTTGATATGTTAAGTCTCTGAGAGAAATATAACCTATACTATGCCATATTGGGTTGCTATAAGCCATTTTGTAATAGCTTTTTAGTACAAGAATTCTGCATAGCTGAGATGTTTTATTAGCAGAGAGAATCAGAAGTTAAAGATGGAGATACTTGTAAAATTTTCTTATCTGAGATTATTGGTGTCTTTTGTGTAAAGCTTAAATAAGTCTATTCATTCTTCCTGAATCTGCGGGGAAGCAGCGGTAAATGTCTGAGACAAAACTTAGTTTTGGTGTGCCCTTGTCATGGAGGTCGTCACTTTTCTTTCCTGTTAAGTTGTGCTTTTAGGGTTTCTCTTGAAGAATTTTTTACCTTTAAATGGTTTTTTGGTGGCCACACACTGTGGTCTCTGTTGCTACATTTTGGACTTAATCGTGTAGTGCCTTCTGATAGTGATGGACATGGTGATTTATTGTATCTGTGAGGTGAGGAAGTGTATTTTTTGAAATGCTGAAAATCTTTCTGGTCTCATACCTTGTTGGATTTTCAGCTTTGTCAGATTTTAACAGTGGACTTTCCGCTCAGACGGTATTTTGTTCTTGGGCATGCCTCCATTGTTAATGAGATTGGTTGTTTATCTTGATACTTTTCTTAGTGTTTCCTCAGAACTTGCTATGTTCGAAGTTCTGTTAAACTGGTGAACTTGTTTAACAGAGTATCACTTTGTAGAGTATCTAGTATTGCTTGTCTTATTTTTCATTGTTTAACATTATAGTGAAAGACATAATGAAGAGAGGGTTCAGCCTTTTATATGCCAATGCCTATGAAGGACTCAGTTATCCTTAGAAAGACCTGCTGGTGTTAGTACTGTGAAAGTCAGAATATCTTAAGAATCTATGAGCTGAACACTTTTTTAGAATGATTTTGTGGAATATTGTATTCTTTTTACATTTCTGCCTTTCTGTATCACATGCATTCTTCTGTGATGGTGCTTATTTTGGTTTTGGTCCATGGGTTTTATATGAATTCCCAGGCTCAGCATGCTCTCTCTGAGATGTGTGTTCACTGACCCTTGTGTACTGCAGAGCACCAAACTAGAAAGGGCTTTCCTTAAAAACAGTGTAATCTTCTAATTGCTCTAAAGGATTTCTCTTTGGGGGATTTTGACACCAGCTCTGTGCATCTATTGATGAGGAGGCCTTTCCTCATCAGCTCTATTAGTTTTCTTAGGGTGCTGTCTAGGATGTTGTTATTGCATGGTAGATGTGCTTGTTGCTGTTAGACTGATGTTTAAAATAAAGTTCTACACCAAGTGCTCCAGAAAATGTGATATTAAACTGGAAGTGGGTCAGTCTATCTACCTGCATTCTTCTACTTTGTCTACTTTTGTTTATCTTATTTCCTAGTGCAAAGTTTCCACACATGGCTTTAATTAGTTTTCTTTAATATACCTTGACTGGTCTTTCCTTCCATTATTTTATTGACTTTCTCTCTCAATGCTCTGCTTTTCCGGTATTTTAGTGGTCTTGGGAATTTTTTCTTCTGTGTTTATTTTAACTGACTCTTGTTTGGCCGTCTTTGATCAAACACAACTAGGTGAGTTGCATTGTTTCTTAGCTTTTAGGAACCTTTCTCTGTTCCCGTTTGAATTTCCTAGCATTTTTGATTTTGGGTTTTGTAGTGCTGATTCTATGGCAGTGTGCAGTAAGCAAGGTGAACAGGAAGCTGAATGATACTAAAAAGTTGTGACTGGTGCTGAAACATGCTGCTCATTTTGCCTGTGCATCTTGAATAGATGATGTGATGCAGATTTGAACAGATTTCAATCTGATACAGGTGTAGCTGACCAGGGTTCTCCTTGTGCAATCTGGAAAGCTTTTATATATGTTTTGTCGGGCTAGAGAGTGCTTGTAAGAAGTAGGTCAAACACCAGGCTTAGTTCAGAAAGTCTTTTTCTGTTCTTGTTGACTGCAGCCCACGCTTCTGCCTAGCTCTTCTCATTTTCTTGGCTGTTCCATCCTACTTCAGTGTTAGTCACCCATCACAAGAGGTAAGCCATTTTTTAGTGCTCTGTCACATTGTGTACTCGTAGGAGTGGCATTTGCAGCTTCAGAGCAAATGGGTTGAATTATGTGAGAGATCTACAGGCTTTCTGTAGTAGTGGGCATAAGGAAAAATGTAAAGGGAGGCCTGTGTAAGAAAGGTGGTTTTTGGTTTTTTGGGTTTTTTTTTTCCTTTGGTACTTCTTTTCTTCAGAGGTTGGTTGAAGGTCTTCTTAAGTTATTGTTGGCTTTGGTATTTGAGTTCTTTGAAACCATTTACAGTTTTGGTTGCTGTACTGTCCCATGGCACAGTTCTACTTTTATGTGGGGAGGAAGAAACACTTTTATTCATTGGATGCTCTTGTAGTCTGAGAAAGTGTAGGCCCCCTGAGATGTAGCCTCCATCATATGACTTCTATTTTTCTTGGGGAACTAGTTTTGGAGCCTTGAGAATCTTATTCCATTTTCTTGTTGAAAGCAATCTCATTTTGAGTATAATTCTTTGCTGATAGATGGTACTAATCAAAACGGTGAAATTTGGGGTGATTTTGAAGTTGGGATTTTTTGGGGGTTTTGTTTGTTTGCGTTTTGTTTAGGTAATACTTAACTGAAGGTGGCAGCCCTTGTCCAGGTTACTGTCTGTCCCACTGGTCTGTTGGTATCCTGCTCATCTATCTGACTAATCTGTGTTTGGACATTACTGTACAAGCTACCAGAGCCGAATGAAAAGAGTGTCTAAAGTGAGAGTTTGTCATAACATTCCATGGGCAGCTACTTTAGAGTACCGTAGCTGTTGTCATCATTTAATGCTTCTTTTTTGGTTACAGAAAGTCTTTGAATGACTGAATGTTCATTTAATTATTTTAGTATAACTGATATTTTGGGGGCTTTTTTTATCTAATCTTTGTCAGTAAGTGTTTATGGCTGAGAAGTTTTTTCAATCCTTGTATCACTCATAAAGCACTAATGGTATCTCAGCAGGTGGCTTGGAGTCTGCTGGGGTTCTGTTATGAGGGATTGATACATTTCTATAGGTGATAACTTTTAAAAATCTGTCATGTTGAGCTTATAACTGAGTGTTCCTTAATGCTTAACTCTGAATTGCTATTTTCTTCTTAGCTTTACATCTTACTTAACTTTACTTCTCACTTGTCTTTATAGGATTCAGTTCATGGATTATAAGGGAGATGAATACTTGGAGGCTTTTTTATTTTTATCACACTGAAGTAATAAAGTTGTGAGACTGGTATTGAAAAAACACGTGCAATCCTTGGCCTTTCCTCCCACTCCCTCCTGAGACCCTACCTGTGTTTTATCCCTTTGCAGCAAGCAAAGAGTTAGCACCTTTCTCTATCAAGATGCTATTTTTACAAAATTGTGACCTGATTCCCCATTTAAGCCATGTGTTTTACAAGACTAAGTGTTTAGCTGTGTACTCCTTTATACGCTAATCTTTCTCTCTACACTCTGTGTTTTCTCCCATCCCTGCTTTCAGATGAGCACTCAGAGGGGTAGAACTTGGGGGCATGGCTCATAGCATTGACAAGGCTGTGGTGCAGTTTTTTCTTTCATGTTAATGCTTTTCGATGTCTTCACTCGTGCATCTTAAATATATGAATAACTGTCTTTATTGCATCCTTAGAAAAACCCAACCGAAAACTAACACCTGAAACCTGCATAACCATCTCTGAATTCCTACCAAAGTGTTTGTTCCCATTTTGCACTGTATTGAATTTAGTCAAAGTGGAGTAAAATCTGTGATTGGGTTAGTACCAAAACGGAATCTTTTCTGATAAATGCTGTGCACTGTATTAACAGAATATTAACTTAATAAGCTATCTAAGCTATTTTAAATCAACCTCTTAGTCTTACCTGTTCATTACTTGGTTCTGCACCTTTTCCATTTTATATTTTAGCCTCAGTAAATCTCTTTCAGATCAATTTGTGTTGCTCTTCCATTAGTGTACAGTTTTACTGTACTTTATACACAACAGTGTCATTGCAGCTACCTCATGATATATTCAATGTGCCTGGTGACCAGAGGGTCACTGTAGTAGTGTGTGTTCATGCTGATGAAGTTCCATTTATTTTTTAGTGAAATTTGATAATTAATTACCATTTGTTTTTATGGAAATACCTACTGTGGAGTTTTACTAATTCTTGCATGGACAGAACCTTTAAGCTTTCTTTAAGTCTGAATCAAATTTAGAACCTGATTTTATAATCAGAGGCAGTAGATCTTTTGAGGCATCAGTTTTGAATTTGATGTCCTACCTCCCACATCTGTCTTGCAAGAGTTTGGTGTAGATGTTCTATGATGATACAGTATCCGATACATGATCGTCAGCATAAAGATAATGAATAATTAAAAAATACTTTATTTGTGGAGAGTGACATATTGCTTCCTTAATGATAGAAACATCCGCTTCAAGTATAGGATTGAGATGGATTTCAGCTATTTGAACTGTAATTTCATAATTTCCAATTAAAGAAGATTGTTAATGACATTAATATCTAAGAGAAAGATTATCTGTTATTTCCAGTAGAGAAGCACCTCGACTTCTGATCAACCTACTGATTGTCAGCTAAAATTGCATTCTGGTAATTTTTACAGTTTAGCATTTTTTGTACTTTTGACATAGATGGAAAATAATAACCTTTGGTAAGTAAGTAAGTCTAAGTAGTTTTAGTGTTGCTGGGGTTTATACCAGCAATTTCAATTTATTTATTTTAATGCAACCCTATAATGTGACTATCCTGCTTTGCTTTAAAATTGGGTTGCATCACTGAAATTGTTCCAACATGACAATTCACTGAAAGCTTGTATAAATGCGAGTACAGCTAATGCTGTTCAACAGCTTACAAATGCTTGGCATCTGTCTTTGCAAAATGATGTTTCTTTCACTACCCTTTTGTTTAACAGTTGAAAGCCTTCCTTAACTATGCGGAGTAAGTATTAAGTTTTGGAATTAACTGGAAGTGAGATAGGGCAGAATATTCACTAACAAGGGAAGTTGTTATTCATATCATGCTTTTTGTTACCTCATGTCTTTTGTAGTATTGGGACAGTGTAGACAGGAGGATGGAAATAATCATTCTTTGAGCAGATTCTTCAAAACCAGTGAGGCATTGTAATCAGTTTTATGTGATCTCACTTCTTTTTTTCCTTTATAAGTCTTCATATTCTGTGATAAATACTAAATTACATGAAGTTTTCCAACTTTTATTGAATTTTGATTGCCTGCTTTAAGGGCCAGTATAGCAGGTTTGGGGTTTTTAAATTTTGTTTCATAAAAAGAAAATAGTTTGAATATTTATAAATGTAAACATGAATTTGGAAACCCATCCTTTGATTGAGAAAGTATCCCATACAAACCTGTTGCAACAGACACCTACTACAGAGTTACAGAAAACAAATATGCTTTCATTAAATACAGAATAGTAGCCATGAAATACACACTCAAGCTAGTAATGAACCAACTGAAGCCAAGCTGTTTTGTATTCTCATGCCTTACCAGTCAGAATTTGCCCTTAATCTTCAGCAATATTTAGTGTAGCTCACTGCATAAAAAAATTATTTCATTATTTAATTGGGAGCAAAAAAAATTATTTCATTATTTAATTGGGAACAAAAAATCTCTGTATGTCACGGTTAATATTAAAAACCTTCAATTAAAAAAAAAAAAAAAAAGGGAAAAAGAGATTTGAAATCAGGGGTGCATTCCTGCTTAAATGTATGTTTTTATACCTGGCAGAACAGGAAAGCTACGTGCCCCTTCCAATAGGACACACACATCAGAATGGACCTGCAGAGCTATATCAGCTCCAGTTGCATAGCATCTTGATAATGGGAGCAAACATCAACTAGTAGATACGAGAATGCAGGAAGAATGAGCTTCCCAGGGGTCTGGAGAATGGACTTTAGCATCTTTGCTAAAGGACATTAACTGCATCTGTTTAATTGCAGGAATTGGAATGTTGAGAGAACAGGTAGAGTTTTTGCCTGAAAAGGGAAGAAAGCCTATTTTATAGGAAAAAAAATCAGCTTTATCTGTCTTCAAATCATAATTTTTATGTCAATAATGAAATTTAACAAGGGGCGTCTGAAAGCTGTGATTTTGGCTATGTTAAGCTATGGAATAAGGAAGGAGTTAAAGAACCTTTCTAAGTGGTGTGTTATACTTTCAAAGCTGATGGCTTTTGCTGTTTTCTTTTGAGGTTGAGAGCTCCAATAAAAGCTCAGCACCCCGTCTTTTCCTGCTACTGTTCCAGCAAAATAAATTATCTGTTTTTGTAAATGGCAAGGTGTGTGCAGTATTTATGAGACATATCTCTGACTGATGGCTTCTTGGCTGTTAATATTCATCTGCTGAATAGCTGAAACTTATGGAAACGTTGGTGTAAGACTGCATTGTATTGAATAAGGTCTTCCAAGCAATATGCTCAGGAGATGGGAGCTATTTAATTCTTCTGCTTCCCCTCGAGAGACTTGTGGAGCCCTTGCCCTGTGTTTTAGTCTCTGGGGTTCTGAAAATCTTTGCTGCTGCTGCTTCGGTATCTTCAGCTATGGCATATATGTCTTCAAAGCACCTGCAGAAGTCTGTTTTTTGTTTGTTTTGTTTTATGTAGCTTATTAGGTGATTTGAAAGACTTCCTTATCCACTCTGTTTCTCATGGAAATGTTGCAGTCCATTGCATCTTCTGATATCTCAGAGAGCACTGTGTGAATGCAGAGATAGACTTACAAGAAGACCTTGTTAGAGTTGAGTCTGCTATCCAAGGCTGAAGTGAATTGAGTCCATCTGAAGAGAAGCTTTGTCATGCTATCGTGGGTTCATACACACCACTGAGAAGAGTCTGGCTCCCTTGTGTCTACTCCCTGCCCACCCTACTCCCCCAACAAATGCACATTTATAAGATCTCTTCAAACCTTCTCTTCTTAAGGCTAAATAATCCCAGCTCTCTTCAGCCTTTCTTTCTGTGTCAGATGTTCCAATCCCTTAATCATTCACACATTTAGATCTTTATTCTCCTTGTACAGATAACAAAAAGTGGGAGGTGGAGTCTGGGAAGCTTTTTAATTATAGCAATCCTCTTCCTCATCTCACAGTATGAGCTGCAATATCTACCACAAATAATTCAATGTAGCAATCCCTAACTCAGCAAAGGACAATTTGCAGCACATGCAGCCAAGAAAGAAAACAGACCTTGGTGAGCCACAGCAGTGACCATTTGCTTTTCATCCATTGTGCCTGCTTGTTAATGGATAGTCTTGGATGAAACACAAACCCAAGACTGTCTGTCAGTTCAGCAAATCACAGTTATGGTTGTATGTAAGCTTTATTTCTTGGATTTCAGAAATATGAAATGTAATTTTTCTGAGAAAATACGATGTTAATGGCATAATACTGAGTTAATGAAACTTTGTGGCTCCTTACATATACTATAAATACTACCTTATTCAACAAATTAGCATGAAATGAAATTAAACTAGAAGAGCTGTTAGCATAGTTTTCAAAGCTGTAGATGGTTGATATTAGAAGGAAAAATAAAAATACAAAATTCAGTATAGAGCCAAGGTTGTTGAAATTGTGTATTGGGTTTGTCAAAATAATAGATTCATGACTTTATATGTAGTCTCATATTTATAGATTAAATATTCAGTAGCACTTTATGTTCATATAACTGTATGCAACTTAGAAACTGTAATATATGAAACAAAGATGATTGTGTAACAAAATTTTTATAGTTCATCTTTCATGAACAGAAAAGCATTTATTCAAAGTAACTTATAATGTACAGTAATAAACACATTGTAACTAGAGCAATGTGTAGGCTTAGTTGCTGAGAGGTAGTCTTTCACAGTTGATACAGTACAGTATTTGACATTTTAAACTTAGTGCTCACTGACTCACAGCTGATACAGTCTTTACAATGGATGGTTCTTCAGTGAAGTTGATAATTACAGCTATTTTCTAAAATCCAAAAGCAGGTTATTCCCAGTGCTCACAGTTGTGATCATTTCCCTTATTATTAGTATAAAGGTTTTTTATATTTTCAGTGCCAGGTAGGATGGGGCTTTGAGCAACCTGGTCTAGTGGAAGGTGTCCCTGCCTGTGGTAGGGGGATCGGAATTAGATGATCTTCAAGGTCCCTTCAAATCCAAGCTGTTCTATGGTTCTGTGATGATTCTATAACAAGGGAAAATGAACTATAGTAAAATACTTTGTGTTTGTTTGCATTTCTTTGTCCTTATTAAAGTGTGATTAAATTCTATTTAAGAACAAATTTGGATATACTCACTTATTTGCATGTCTTGTCTCAGTTAAAAAAGTCATTTTCAAGTTTGTAATCCTTTTTGTCGCCTGAAGTTGTAATTAAAACTTTCCCTTTTTCAGAAACCCAACAGCTCAAACTAATGCAAACACGTTTGTAATGTATTAAGAGCCTATAGCGTACCTCAACACAATCAAGAAGGATGGGAAAGGGAGGAAGCAGAAGTTTCAACTGAGTGAGGCTGATAACTTTTAGACTGTTGAAGCTGATATTTTTCCAGCTGAGTCTTTTTTTTTTTTTGACAATACCAGAAATGTATCAAAATTAACCAAATTGTTAATTGTTTGGATGAAGTTTGGCTATTGAGAAATGGTGCTGTTGAAAGGAAGCTTTACATTAAAAAATAAAAACCTGACAGCATGAGTGGAAAATCCTGTGTACAACAGGTCATCTTCTTTCAGTGATGCAGTGTCTGCCTGGATTTACAGAGACCTTGAAATGACTTGTTACATGATGTTTTATTAATTTTTGAGGTGTCTGAGGGAATTACTGCCATCTGTTAATACCAGAGTCTAAGCTGACATGGGTTTCAAAGTGCTTTGTGTTGAAATTTTTTAAGTAAGAACTCCTTCTCTTAAAACTAAATGCGGTTAAGAGGTTTCAGAGTGTAAATAGAAAATACCTTTTATAGTCCAGATTTAAGCTCTTGGATCGTTTGTCACAGGTTTGGTTTTTGGTCCTAGCCTGTCCTCTGAAGTTAGGATGGCTGCAAGTACTTGTAATGGAGCTTTCCTCGTGCAGGAGTTAGGACATAACTGGCTTTTCAACTTGCTTTAAGTCAGCGGAGCTCTGTTTTAGCCAGAAATTACTTCACTCCGAAAAGAAAGCAGCAAATATAATGTGTTTTATTCTGGCCAATATCAATCCTGAATGTGTCTTGTATCAAAAATCTGGTATTATCCAGAAGGGCAGAAAAAACCGGTAGAACTCTTGAAGTGTCTAAACAACTTACAATCTAAATCCTTTCTGGAGGTCAGAGAAATCTTGGGAGCACCTTGTTTAAATTATTGCTTCAAAATTCCTTTCTCATATGCTCCTTGTGGAGTTATAGTAGATTTTAGGCCTTCCTTAGTAAGAAGCTGATGAAGCAACCTAAACATTTTTGAGGATGAGAATTGGGTTGTTTTTGCTTAAGCAGTACATCTGAACTCGCCATGTATGTTTGTTGCATTAGATTTTGAAAAATCATGGGTTTAAAAATTCTCTTATGTGTGTATTCTGTAGAGCATGAATGGTTGAGGAGACCACATACTTCATAGTACAAGCAGGACATGGCACAGCTGCAGCTGACAGTACAGCCCACATGAATTTTGGTTTAAAACTCCTTTAAGAAATCCTGAAGATTGCCTGAGAGATTGGGAGATTTGTGGTATGAAAGCAATCCTAACTTAAGAAAAACTCTTTGGCATTTCTATTTATTTAGAAAATGGAAATCCAACTAAATAGTCTATACTTAGCGTAGCAAAATGAGATCTTTAAAACACTATAATGAAAGGCTACTTGGGCATTATTAAAAATTAATACAGCCAAGAGAATTATTGAGAAAAGTAGCATTTAGCAGTAATTGTTAATACATTTTGGTACTACTATATCGTGCGTAGCTTCCAGCTTTGTGTTCTGTTTCCCCTGTAATATTTTTCATTATTTTTCAGTGGTCTTTTTCTTCTCATATATTTTTAAGTTAAGAATAACCATTCTAGGTCAATAGGTTTGTACTGTGACTGAAAACAAAGACTGGCCCGAAGTCTTGTATTGTATAAGCATCAAAATACGCTGTAGAAGAAAAATAATTTAAGTAACAAAACTGATCTTTGGGGAGTAGAATCTCATATAAAAAAGTGTATTATGATGCTTCATGGGGATAATGTTTGGGATAATGCTCAGTTTTTGAAGGTGTGGGGTTTGGAGATTGGAGTGGTATTATCCTGGTCTCAGAGGATGTAGTGGGTTTATGTATCCAGGCTTTGGGAGCTGGGGGGCTACAGGGGTGGTTTCTGTGAGAACCTGCCAGAAGCTTCTCCTGTGTCTGAAAGAGCCAGTGCCAGCCAGCTCCAAGACAGACCCACTGCTGGCCATCAGCGATGGTGGCAGTGACTGTGGGCAGCAGATTTAAGAAGTTACTGCAGAGCAGTGATTGCAGCTGGAGAGAGGAGTGAGAATATGTGAGCGCAACAGCCCGGTACACAGCAAGATCAGTGAATGAAGAGAGGGAGGAGGTGCTCCAGGTGCTGGAGCAGAGATTCAGAGAGCAGCCTGTGGTGCAGACCATGGTGTGGCAGCTGTTCCTCTGCAGCCCATGGAGGTCCATGAGGGAGCAGAGATCCACCTGCAGCCTGTGGAGGACCAGGGAGCAGAGGGATGCCCAAAGGAGGCAGTGGCCCCATGGAGAGCCTGTGTTGGAGCAGGTTTTCTGGCAAGAGTTGTGACCTCATGGAGGACCTGTGCTCGAGCAGTCTGTTCCTGAAGGTCTGCACCCCATGGAAGGGACCCATGCTGGAGCAGTTTGTGTAAGAACTGTAGCTCGTGGAAGGGACCCATGTTGGAGAAGATCATGGAGGAATGTGTCCCGTGGGAGGGACCCTATGCTGGAGCATGGGAGGAGAACAAGGAGGAAGAAGTGATGGAGACAATGTGAAATGGACAAGTGACAGCCCCCATTCCTTGTCCCTCTTCATTTGGGGGAAGGAGGGAGAGAATTTGGGAGTGAAATTGAGCTTGGAAAAGAGGGAGAGGGATGGGAACAGTGTTTTAAGGTTTCATTTTATTTATAATTGTCTTACTCTTGATTTTTAATAAATTTGTTTCCTCAAGTCATACCTGTTTTTCCCATGATGGTAATTGCTGAGTGATCTCTTTGCTCTGGCTCTTACCTTGACCCTTGAACCTTTTGTTGTATTTTTTTCCCGCTGCCAAGCCAAGGAGAGCAGTGATAGAGTGGCTTGGTGGACACCAGGTGTAAGGAGATACAGTAAACCTGTAGCTTAAATACTTCCATTTGTAGTTGTAAACAGAATTAGAGTTCTATGGAGGGATTGATTGTCATACACTACTATTAATTTGTCTGTATTTCAACAAACAGCTGCTTTTAAGCTTTTGAAATGTGGACTTTCTTAATTACATTGACGTTTGCAGTAGTGAGGTATAATTAAAAAAAGGTGATTGATACTTTTGAGTGATGAATAACACTTAGCTATACATAGTGGCAGTCCTAGGTACATTGCCATTTGTGATACCCCAATAAATTCTGACTAGTTATGAGAACTGGCAGTGGCATGCAGCTCTTCAGTAACCCCACTGCTGCCTCTGGAAAGTTTTGTTTGACAGAGAGGAATCAGTTTGTTCTCTTATGCAGGTTGCTGATATCTGTCTTCATATGTGTGAAGCTATTCAAAGACTTCTTGGAGGACAGTGATACCAGTAAACAGTTTGCATTAAATTTTTTGTGTTATTAATTCCACATTCCACTCCATGTGATGTGGATGAAAGTGCTTACGTTTGATGCTCTATAGCTTTTATTTATGCATCTTGGGATTATTTCCTATTAACTAGCACCCCTGTTATGACACATCTGCTGGAAATGCAAGCCCAGCTTTCACACAGAAGGCTCAGAACTTGCAGCTTGTAGGATTTGTATCCTATAGCTACATTGTGCTTTTAAAGCCCCTAGCTGAACAGAAAGAAGACTGTATCTGTTCTCATTGTGACAAGTTCATAATGGGTGACATGTTTTACCCTGGCTTGTAATATAACAATTAAGTGTGTTAAAGGGGAAATTAAATGTTTTCAAGTCTTACCAGACAGTTACTGCTATTTAAAACTTCCTTTTTAGAAAACTGTCATTTATTTGTTGTGGTGGTAAACTGGTAAGTTACAATTTAAATTTAACAAACAAATGGACGAGAATTTTGTAAGTTTGTCAGTTCTGGATATATTCAAAATGCACCCAACTAATTTTAAGTTAAGCATTACACTGCCATGGCACAGTTACTGGCACAGTTACTGGGGGATTTCTGTTTTAAAGAGGAAGGCTGGAAGTTTTTTCTTTTTCCATGGAGGAAAAGCTCAGGGTCATGTTTGAATGTCTTCCTTCTTATCACTGTCAAATAGTATTTTTTGTTTTGGTTGACTGCCAGAGTCTAGTATATATGTGTGTGTTCTACCTGGAAACATTTGATTGTCTTTATCTGTATTTGGTAGTTATACCATGGATGCTTACATGAGATTTTCTTTGTGTAGGTGAGATTAACATTGTTTAATTTTGTGTGCTTTTAAAATTGCAGAGCCATTCCTTTTTCCTTGTACAGGACCAGTTAAGACTTTCACAGATGTCTGGCACGTTTAATTGCAAACTACCTTTTAACTACATACACAATGTTTAGTTGGATCGTATTTTCTGTTTTAAAAATTCATGGCAAAAATGAAAGGAAATGGAATGTCTAGTGAGCATCAGTAAATTATAAATGTAAATGTAAGTATTGGGAGGCACTTCTATGGTATGAAAAAGTATTAATGTAGATGTTATCCAATTTTGAATCACAGGATTCTGAAGTTTTAAGAGATGAACTATGAGCATTGGTTAAAATGATTTAAAAAAATAGCCTTGGATCAATTACAGAATGTTAAATCATGACTCACAGAACAATTTAAAATGGAAGGCTTCTTATTATTGGTGGTCAAAACTGAGGAAGCATGTATTCAGCTGTAGGCTCCGGGGGAGGGCATGATGGAACACATGCAGATCTAAAAATTTAATACCTTCCCAATACAGTGGTTTTCTTTTGGTTTTTTGTTCACATACTTAAAAATATTTTGATTTACTTTCAAAAATGTGAAGAGGTTGCTTGTTTTTAAAAGTTGTGGCATTATTGGATTTCTTGTTCTCAACAAGTGGTTCTTCTTGATTGGCTGCGTTGGTGACACATTACTTACAGGTGAAGAAAATTTGCTGCTTTGAGAGGAAGGGGCTCTACAGAACTGTTTACAGTCAAAAAGTAACTAAAGAAGCTACATATCATTCCTAAATAAGATAAAACTGGATAAAAAAAGGGACGTATCTGTTTAGTGAGGCACTGTTACTTGTTCGAGACATTTACTGCCCAGCGATTTCTTTATCATTGTTTGCCTAGTTGGACTTAACTTTCTTCAGAATGGAAATTTGAAATAACTCACTTTTTAAGTACTTTCTCATCATCACTGTTTAAATAAGATAGCATTTTTAAAGTCTCCTTTTGATCTTTAGTAGTGATATTCGGTGTAATTGTTGTCATAAGTATTTCAAACAGTGGTTTATGGCTTTGCTTTCAAATAAGGTAAAAATTGAATTTTCATGAAAAACAAGTGTTGAAGATGCATTTCAGTGACTCTTTGTGGAATATGGGGTAGATATTATTAGCAGAGGAAGCAGAAACTAAGTATCTGCTTAGTGTAAGTCTTTTTTTTTTCTTTGTAGGTACATTCAGTTCAGTTTCCATAGCTTCACTCTTACAGTTTATCAGTAGTTAAAATGATTTTTATTTTTTTTCAAAATTCTAATTTTATAGCATTCTTCAAAGTCATTATCATTGCTTATTGAATGAAAGGAAGGCTACTATAGTGTTTTATCCTGAGTAAACATTAAATTTTTCTGTACTTAAATTTTCATGAGCATCAAAGCTGTATCTGTTCTAACATGATTTTGGGATAATTGTTTGGTTGGATTTTTTTATTAATGGATTTCAAATGAAAAATATGCATATGTTTCTAACTCTGCATCCCTTAAAATAGAAATGAGACTTTTCAAATAATACTGGCGATATTAGAAACATTAAGTCTTTCTTCTGACTGGAGTATTTCAGCAAAATATTCTTTCATAAAAATCTTTGATGTGCTTACATTAATTTTACTGAACTACTTTTCATATAGAACAGTGAAAAATAAGTTTCAGGATTGTGGGGTGATTTTGTGCTTTGGTTTTTGTTTTAATTTCCTTAAAATAGTGATTATTAATAAAATAATAATGACAAACTGAAGAAACCCCAAAACCACAAACCCAGACATGTAATGAAACAATCTCACTTGACTGGAAATCACATAATTCTTTTTTAAACTTCTTTTTAAATAATTTTATTTGAACTTAAATTTTAAGCCAGTTATTGGTACAATAGGTTACTAAGGGGGTATCCGGAAGTCTCAGCTCTGGTTATGGTCTGTGGAAGTTTTCTTTCCATATTTCTTTGTGATAGGCTTTTAAAGGAGGAAGAGGATTTGGGGGTGTTGGTGGACAAGAAGCTTGATATGACCCAGCAAAGTGCTCTTTCAGTCCAAAACAACCATATGCTGGGAGGGAGGTGGTTCTCCCTCTCTGCTCGTGTTTATATGAGCACTCCCTGGAGTTGAGAAATGGGTATTTAATTTGATTAGAGGATATAAATAGAAACTGCAGTCTGTCCTTTATGTCCCTCTTGAGAATCTGTTTCTCTGGGATCAGTTTTTTTGTTGAGGGCTCAAGTGGAGCATGCAGTCAGTCTGTCTACTCAAGGTCCTTAGTCAGTGATCTCTGTTGTATTTTTCCTAATTCCTTGGTGAATGAGATTTAAATGTAGTTGAAGTGGGTAGTGGAGGAGAGGAGTGCTTGTGACCCTGTGTAGGACTGTGGGGAAGTGTGTTATTGTTGTTTCAGTCATTTAAGCCTATTGGCTAGGATTTGCAAATTTGCTCTGTTTCTGAAATACCTGCTCAGTCAGAAGATGAAGGGGGTATCTCTCATCTGAGCCTCATACTTCTTGTGAAATGGAGTTTATGTGCTAGGTACCTTTCTTTTCTAGACTTTCTCAAAACCTGAGATGGACTGCATGGATTCCAGATTCAAGCACGAGTTGTTCTCATGAGTGGTGGTTGTCATCAGATTGAGATGCTTCTCAGGCTATCAACTGCATTAAGGTTGGCTGTTTTGAAGCTTTCCAACATGAATTCTTCCTTGATCTGCTATGTTCTCTTTCCCCATGTTCCTTCCATGCTGGGATAGTAAGTAGCTTACATTTCCAAGTAGGTTGTACGTCCATGGGATCTGAACTTGACAGTCAGTAGATTATTGACAATCCGTTTCTTGTTTTACCTTTTCAGAGAACTACTATCTCCCCTGGAAGAATTCCTAGCTCTGATAGCAGGTTACTGTTAGGCTGGCTTTTTCTTCAGTAAAAATGGATTTTCAGATCACTCATTCACAATGAGGGTCATGACTGTATTTCTCCACAGATGAGTTTAATTTATTTCTATTTTGTTTACTGCCTGTCAGAGGCATTAATCTGTATTCTGGATCCAAGGAAACTACCTTCTTGCTGTGACAAACCAAGGTGTTGAAATTACCATGTGTTTTTAAAGTTTCAGCTATATTTGTCTAGAAGATATCAAAATTGTGTTCCGTTGTGTCAAGACTTTATATAAAGTCATGAAAATGGATTCTGTTCAAAGTTGTAAAATTTTCCTTATTGGACATCAAAAGGTTGCTACCTGGAGGTTTTTTATCATTTCTATCAAGCTGTGTGCAGTCAAAAAATACCTGATAACAATGCTTTTTTGACGGAGCAGTTTTACAATAACTTTTCACATGCATTCTGAAAGATACTTCCAGTGAAATCATAAGATACTGCACAAAAATTGCTGTTTCACTTGGAACAAGTGTTGTTTGCGCCTTACAGATTTAAAAATAAATAATTAAGACTTCCAAAGAGTTGTTCTTTTGAATATCTTAGTATATGGGTGTGAAGTTGGGAAATTCAGAATTCCTTCTATGAAACCTCCAGCATGACAAGATCCAAGATATTTTGCTGAATTAATTTTAATTGCTATTTTTTAAACATTTTTAAATTTTTTTTTTTTTCTACTGAATTAACTTAGTCCTTTTGCTGATGCAGATGAGCTATTGGAAACCCAGTGATGTGATAGTATTAGTGGGAGACTGCTGGATATGTCAGGATCCTACAAGTCTTTGTTGATACTTATCTGTGGCTAGGCTTTGATTGCTTCTTTGGAACAGAGTTGTCTTGTTTTTCGGATAACCTCTATCAGAAAGAGAAAAGATCCCACATTAGCTGTCAGTGCTGGCACGAGGGACTCAGAAGACCACCACAAGTGTCCACATGATATGCATTTTAGAGGAAGTTACTTGAGAATAATTTTGGTCCTGTTAGCAACTAAAACATATTTTATTGTTGAAGATCTGGAGTTCCTCAGGTTGATTTTTGTGACTACTCCTGGAGTGCATCTTTTATTTTAATCATCTAAAATATGATTTGTGCAAGTTCCCATTGTGATATGAAGATGAAGGCAGCTTAATAAAGCAAAGGCTGCATGTGGAAGGAAAGGAAAATAGAAAACTTATTCTCCATTTCCCATCGGCAAGCAGTGTCCTGCCACTTCCTTGGAAGCAGCGCACGTAACAGCGGCTCTGGAAGGCCAACATCATTATAACAGAGGCCCCCTCCTCCTTTCTCATAGCATTTATTGCTGAACTGTTGTCATATGGTATGGAATATCCCTTTGGACAGTTTGGGTCAGCTGTCCTGACTGTGTCCCCTCCCAAGATCTTGCCTACCCCCAGCCCACTAGCTGTTGGGGTGGTGAGGGGGGAAAATGTTGGAGAGACAACCTTGATGCTGTGCCAGCTCTTCCCAGCAGTAGCTGAAACACTGGCATATTATTAGCACCTTTGCAGCTACAAATACAGAGAGCAGCACTGGGAGGGCTGCTGAAGGGAAAATTAGCTTTCTCTCAGCCAGACCCAGCATATCATTTGATATCATAGAATGGTTAATGTTGGAAGAGACCACTGGGAGTCTTCTCATCCAGCCCCCCAGCTCTGGCAGGGTCCTCTAGAGCATGTTGCTCAGGATTGTGTCCAGATGGCTTTTGAATACCTCCAGGGAGGGAGACTCCACAACCTCTCTGTGCAGCCTGTTCCAGTGCTCTGCTACTCTCACAGTAAAAATGTTCTTCCTCGTGTTCAGGTAGAACTCCGTGTACTTCAGGTTTTTTGTCTGTTGCCTCTCGTCACACACGTGTAACTTCATGTGCATGGCCTTCTGTAGTCTTCCTCAGGAAGTGCTGACTGAGACACCTGACTGAAGTGGGGATCTGTTTGTGTGAGTGTGCTTTGCTATGCATTTAAACCCATGCATTAGAGTCTGCTACAAGAAAATAAATGGTGGGAAATTGGCGCTGCCTTTACCAAATGAAATTTGTATGTGCTCTGGAAAACTAAGTAGCCCGAGTCTGTCAGTACAACTGTTAATTCCTCAACAGAGTGCCTCTTTTCACTGCAGATCTTATTTTGTTATTTTGAGAGTATGAGCATCTCCTTTCATGGGACAATCTTAATTTTTTTCATTAGAAAATATTCGCTTGGAACTCATTGTTTATGCCAAATTGCGCTAAAGACCCATCTAGCCCACTGCACTGTTTTTCAAGAGCAGGTGTATTGATAAGAGTTAAAAAGCAGGGAGAGCTTCTAATAAAGACCTTTCCTATTGCTGCTCTAGCCGCTAGCAAAACATGGCTCTGAGACTTTTTGTTGGCCACCTTTGGACAGGCATTGGTTCATGCATTTCTTCTTCCTTCCTTCATTGAAATTTTTTGCTGCTTTAGAACGTATATAAAATGTGGTTTAGCCTGTATAAAATACGTTTGGTATGTTTTTAGTGGGAAGGAATTAAAAACGTGCTTATGTAGCATTTCTTTTAAAACCTACCTTCCCCACTTTAATGTGATATGCCTTAGCTCTTATGTTTCAAGAGCTATTGATTTTTGACTGGACAACCCATTATTTACGGGTCTCTCATTTTCTTTTCCTCAGATGCCTTCTTCAAGCCAAGGAGTCCTGATTTACTTAGTCTTTGTAGTAGACTATTCCATATTTATACAGAAAAACAACAGAAGTGGTGAATTGAAAAATGTTTTACATCCAGCATTTCAGTTCTTAACTGGAGTGAAAAGTATTTTCTAGAATTATACCTTTCAGTCTTAGCTGCTGTTTAGGTTTTGGGTTTCTTATTCATGAGCTTTCTGGAACTGATTGAAGTCATAATCCTCGAGTTTTAAATCCCCTAGTTTTGAAAATATTCTGTTTGGTCCTGTGTGTTGTGCTTCCCCCCCTGCTTCCTGCTTAAGTGTGTGATACATGGAACAAATCCCTATTTGTTTGGTTTACTTTCTCCTTCTGCCTTACTGGGCCTTGCAGCCCTACTGACACTGGATAGGTCTTGTCACAAATGATTGCAACAATGATGTAGAGAGTGTTTTGCTAGAACTAAATTTTATGACTGTTCATTTTTTTCAGTGGAAAGAAAATACTGCGAAAATTTGCAAAGGCCTTTACTAAAATTAGATTGGAAGACTTGCACAACCCTAATGTGGATTACATTGGTTACTTACAGGTAGCTAAGATTGTTGCTGCAGTGACATCCCCAGAATCTCGTAGTGGTACTACGTTAATTCTTTTGGCTGGATTTAGCTACCTGTAACTAATCAGCAGTTTTCATTTCAATGGAATTCTTTTCCTGATGTTTGTATAGCGATCACTGTTAGAAAGCAAGATAAAACTTATTTCTTGGCCTTGTACTGGGCATAAGGATCTATATATTCAATTAGCACTTCACAATAGGCTTATTTTTTTTATTCTAAAATATTAAAATACTTTAAATGTCAGATTGCCTATTCTTTTCTGTGACTTTGTTGTAAAGACACTTGGAAGCACAGTGCTAGCATGTTTTTTCTGGTCTTTTTAAACAGCATCTCAAGATGCTGCTATTTTTTTCTATTCCCTTGGTTCCTGGCAGGAGAATGTAAAAGAAAATTGGTGTTTGTTAGATCTTTAGTATTTCCTGTAGCAGCTTCTTAATTTTCTTTTCTTTTTTTTTTTTTTTTCAAAGTAATTTACACTGAGGAAGGAGAGATACGGCTTTTTTTTGCTTACATATGTCAAATTGCCAGCCTTTAATGGTTTGGTCTTGAGTATAAACAATATATGGCCATTTTTCTGTGCCTTTAGTTTGCAAGTAGATCTGGTCAGATGATTGTATAACTCTTCACTAGTTTAGCTTCTCCTGATTTGCGGCACTTTTTCAATCTTGTTGGTTTCATTGTTTGTTATAGCCTAACCTGCTTTTATGAATCACTTGCAAAATTTGCTGTGTTTTTTCACACTTTTAGACTAATCCCGCTTCTGAGTAGTGTGTTAACATAGGTATTAACTGATCAATGCTCACAATGATGTCACCAATTAAGATGTATTTAGATTGCGCTTACCATGTAACAGAATGGGGAAATACCATCGTTTTCTGTATTTCAGCAAAACCTAAACGAAGCAAAGTAAAAAACAAAACTACCATCCTGTAAAAGAGAAGATGGTGTCTCTTGTCCTGTGATCAAAGCCCTCTGCTGAAGGGCTGTGAAGGAATGAGTAATTAAAGATACTGTGGAGTAGCTCATCTTTTCCTGGAGTTGAGTCACACGCCTGTTACCAGATTGTGAGATTGTGTAGTTTGAAGCATATTAAGCACCACATCGTGGTTTCTCTGACAGACCTTTTAGTGAGACTCTGATAACTTGAGAATGTGTCATCAGGGGAGGATAAAATGAAGTTGGAGAGTTGATGACGTTTAGAGTATGTAATAGGTACCACATCTGCGGCTGTCATCTCTATAGATGTACTTTATAGCCTTTCAAAGAAGGGAAGAGATGGAGAAGGACTCTTATATAGATGGGAAAATGCCTGAGTTAGAATCTTGCTTTCAGTTGACCTTAGAAAAGCTTATTTTTCCATTTCCCTTGTCGCAAGAGATTAGTCATTTATTTAGGAACCAAATTAGATCTCTCAAATTTGGTGATGCACATCTTTTCCTAATCAGCTTGTGATTAATTTTCAGTTAATCTGAGATCCATTGTTGCATAGTCAACATCGCCTCTCTTCTTGTGTTATAGTTAGTGGTACTGACACATTCAAATCAAATCTGGGATTTGAACTTTGTTGTTTTCTTCTTAAAGCTTTACAACAGTTCTGGATTTTTTTAACCCAGACTTTTCCATTGAAGTCTATTTTTGATTGGCTATGCAAATTGTACTGATTTGCTGAGCAATTTTGTTATACTTGATAAAAAACCTATCTTTAATTTTCTAATAGAAAAGCTATGAATATATATGATTTCAGACTCTGTTTACAATAAAATCAATGGAATGTCAAGTTCGTTATTTTGCCTCTTTAGGCATTGTGCATATTTTTGCATTGTGCGTCTGTCTCCTGGGTACTCTTCCTTGTTACGGGACAGTTGCCTAGTTAAAATCAGTGGGTTTATTCTTGGTTTATTTTTGGACCCAGATGCAGTCATTTATGAGTGGGTGGGTTGGTTGGTAGGTTTTTTAGCTTTGCTTAAGTAATAAAGCTTTTATTGCAAAATAATTCTGTTTAGGCAAAAAGCAATTTTGTCCTCTTATTTTCATGAGATTTCAAGTCCAGGGTTACTAACAGTGATATCCTTCTTTAGAGACTGAAGACTGTATCAATTGGAAGTCAGTTTCGTTTATTACATTATCCTTAGAAGTCATAATGCTTTAAAAAAGATATAAGTAATAGTCTGTTCTTGCATCTTTTAAAAAACTGCCATTTGCTACGTGTGAATCTGAGTAATGGCTTTTGAGCATGAGTAATGGATTTGTACAGTTAAGTGTTGTCAAAGCTGTATCTTGTACAGCTTTATAAAATAACTTTTGGGCACCAAAAGCCAAAAAGAAGTAGGATATGCAATGTATTCCTATGGTAGTTTTATGAGAAAAAAACACAGTTTTTGAACAACAACAGAAAGTTTTAAATCCTTTCTTTAATTGTTTGTTTTGCACTGAATACATAGCCTGAGGCTTGTATTTTGTTCTCTGCTTCAGTAATGTTATAATTGAGCATGTCTAAGGAGACTGATGGAGATATTAATTAGGAGTGATTCCTAAAAGAAAGTGTTGAACACTGGAGGGCAACATTACTGTTTGCTGGAAGCAGTAAACCTCTGCATGTAGGAGAAGCTGTGCTCGCACTCAGTGCTCTTTGCTGGCTACCGTTTCTATTTCTTTCCCTGTAGAATTTTTCACATGTAAGTTAGAATTAATGTGACTGTTGGAGCTGATTGCTAATGTGGCCTTTGCTTTGCTGTTTCCTGCAGTGTAGTGATTTAATGAAATTGAGTACTCAATTTTAGTCAAACTTTAAAATTACGTCCAGAAGTGTAATCTTTTAATTTATCATTTGTGTCTGCTCGATAATTGAAAAGTTATTCTCTGTTCCATATAAGCCGTGGGGTTTTATCATTGATTCAGTGAGTATTTTCAAAATGCTTATCAAAAGTATAAATTCCTTTACTAGACAGCTGAGATGTGTGTCAAACTGAATTTGGATGACAATTGGGTTTTGCTCAAATATATGAAATGGCATTTTAACAAATTTTAAAAATAATATTGCTTATTTATGAAATTTTAAAAATATTTAAGAGTCATATGCTCAATAGTTTAGTATTTTTCAACATACTGATTGGAACTTTGAAAAATTAATGAGGTCAGTGTTTCAAAACAGCTTACACATACCTGTAGTATCAATAAGAAAGCAGGATCCCTCTGAAACAGTTGCTGCACATCTCCTAAAGATTTTTTTTTTTTTTAATGTGTGTGTTACGTATAAACTTAATGTCTTATAAACTGGTTTTTTGGAGCACAGATTTTGTGTTATTTTCAACTAGTTCAGGTAAAATATTCTACTTTCCATTAAATAGGATAAGCCATTATCTCTTTGCCTCCTTTAAAAACATAACGGTTAGTGTGTGTTGTAGCTTCTGTCTCTGCTTGCTTTGACATGGGACTTGACTTTTAATTCCTAAATTCTAATTCCTGATGCAAAAATGTTTTTGCAAAGATGCTGCCAAATAGCATTTTCTTACTGACTTCTCTTTAGGGTTAGCTTTTTCTTCATGGACCTGCTTCAGCATAGCCAAAAATAACTTTTGCAGGTAGAGAATTGTTTGTTGCTTTACCTGAAGTCATGTTGGATGTCTTCTTGTTTATGTGTAGATTTGGTCTAAAATCAAGTTTACATACACCATATTTTTACAGCATATCAATATATATGTACTTATTGAAATCAGTGAGGGGTTTACATCCAAATTTTTTGAACAGTGTGTATGAGTTACAGCTGTGGAATTGCTTTGCAAAAGTTAGATGTCGAGGTCTTCATCTCCAGCTGACTGCTGAAACAGTTGTCTGACCTAAAGTTTCGGTCTCTTTGATTAAAGGAGAATGCCATGAGTAATTCAGTTCTGAGATGGATTCATTTTTTGACATAAAACTCTATTGGCAGTATAAGGTGTGTGCTTTTTAGATGTTGCCCATTGGAAGTGCCTTGTGGTATATCAGCAGGGTGAGATTCGCCTTGGCCAAATTTAAGGATTGTCAGGAATAATGTACCAAATTCTTCTGCTACCTTAAATAAGACCCTGATGTTCCTATCACTTCATAAATATATTCTAGTAACATTGTATTGAAGGTTTGGGAAAAAGGCACTGTGTGAAGTATGAATGAGGAACTGATGGGTAAAAAAATTAGCTATTTTGGTAGAAATGGGTAGAAGAGAGAAAAAAGAGAGCAAAGAGAAATAAGGTGACATTTGAGTGACAGTGCAAAGAAAGGATTTGGAATACAGGAGATTCAAGAGGCATCATTTCATCAAAAGGAAAGATTAATATGCTTGGAAACATGGAAGATATGCAAGAAATTATATAAACCTCAAGAACAACAAAGAATAAAAATAAGGATAGTCCTAAAGCTTGAGGAGTGCGAGGAGGAAAGAAGTGCAGATAAATAAGGAAGGAGCAGTTAAACACTAAGCTTTGATTATGACTGAGAAAACACTATCTTGAACGGTTTATTTGGTCTGAGGATATGTCTTGACACTCTATTTTAATGTCCTTGATTTAAAGTTTCATTTTATGCATGCAATTCTGAAAAATAACAGAGGAATCTGGGTAGAGTGTGGTTAGTTGTGAAAGGTATTCCAGGCTACTTGCATTTCCTTTCCTTAGATCAGTGAACCACTTAAACTGGAATCATGCTGTGAGTTCTTCCATCGTTGTCCAGTATTCAATAGGAACAAAGGAAGCTCTTGTGTTTTCTACGCATCTAGTCAGGTTTGGCTCTATGTACTTCCCTCCACTCTGTCAAATGCTCAGTGCTCTTCTGGAGTCACCTTTTCCTTTCTTCCTGAAGCCCTGCATGGGCTACCCATTGCAACCCATCTGAGAACATTTGCCTGTTTGGTTCCACTGTGCACACATCAAGACCCACTGCCATTATATCATGATAAAAAGTGAAATTGTTCCAAATCCACTAAATACAGCCTTTAAACAGGAGGTAGCTTGTTGTATTTGAAAGCTGATATGTCTTAATCTTCTACTTGGTATTTGCATCTTGAAAAATAACATCTGTCTTGTGAAGTGTAATACTTTTGAAAGCAATATGTGTGCAAATTATTTGACATCTCGGAACTAAATACATTATTCTGCAACATACAGATTACATTTTTATGTGTGGATCTTTGCATAACAAAATACTTCATTATGATTCCTTTAATTGTCATGTAGCCCATGTGCTTTATGGTATCTAGATTTCATAGGAGAAAAGAAATCATGGAGGGGTTCTCAGAAAGCTGGACTGATATATGTGCTTCACTGTATCTCACCATTTGGAAGTGTGGTTTTAATGTCCTTGGAAATTCCATAATTTGCCTTAACACCCAATTTCTCTGAAGGTTGAACTGTTAATTATGTAAAAATTGTATGTACAGTCTCTTATACACAAAATTACACATCTAAAAACTGGTTGAAGGAAAATACAGTTTTTTGTGTTTTTGCTGATTTGTATAGATTTGAAAAACAATGCGTATAGTTTTAATGGTTATCTTCTTTTTTTTTTAATAAGCCTTCCTGATTTAACACCTGCAAACAATGGCTTTCTTAGAGATTAGCTGGAGTTTACCTCTGCGTATCCTGCAAGAATAAAATAGGGTTAGGAATATTTGTTTTACAGAAGTCATTTAAATGACACACACTTCAATTATGTAGTGCAATTGTATACCTTCAAAAACCTCAGTCACATAATTAAAAGACTGATAAATTTGTAAAGGTCACCAAATTATCTTTAATTATTCTTATCCGGTGTTTTTTTAACAAGTAAGCTTTGTTCTCCAGGGATTTAATTCCCTAAAAGTAAGTGTATGAAAACCCTAACAGTGTTTTTACTTCAAATTATAGTGTAAATGCTTGCATTTTAGCAAGGTATGCTCAACATAGATGCTGAAAACTGTGTACAGGTTCAGTTAGTTGCCAGTTAAGAAATTTGAGTTTTTGACCTGGTATTTTATTTTAAATGTCCTACTTGTCCATTTTCTTTTGGAACATTTCAGAAATGTTTCTCAAGGCTTTTCTCAAGAAATACTATTACTTTTGACTGGAATCTAAGCACCATTTTAAGGAACAGTGAAACTAGGATGTTAGTTCTTCAGGAGTTTTTGTACAGTCCCACATGTATAGGATAAAGACTCTTGGGGCATTAACTTCAGAAACTTGTTCCTGAACTGTATTTGCTGAAAGAGTCAATGCATCTCCTCACACAGAGTTTAGAAGCAAGGAAGAGTGTATTTTTTTATTCTTTCTAACTCATAGAGTTGTTGTAAACTTCCATTACCTTCAGAGTTTGAATTGCTTTCTTTTGCTATTTCTGTGATACTTTCATATAGGGGAAGAAAAAGGTTATGTGCCACCTGCAGGGTACATACCTTATCTCTGTCAGCAGAGGTGGAAGCATTGCCTTTGGCTGTTCTTAAGGAGCAGTCAGCCAGGATCAAAATCCAACCACCGTTACAGCAGTGGAGCTTTAAGAGCTTGTAACACTGGATGATCACGTTGTATTTCTGTTACAGCATCACCGTTATGTCCTGCTTTGTCCATCATCTTTTTTGCATCTTTCTTCAACCATATATCATTGTACAGCACACGGCCACCTTCTGCCACTGCAGCCTGGTGAGCTGAAGGGCTTTATTTACATAGTGATAACTGAAGAAACTTTTTTCAGCCTGAAAAAGTTGAAAACAAACTAACAAAAATCACTATACCGCTAGATTTTAGAAAATGTACTTTACTTGGTAAATTCAAAAATTATTAAGATGAGGAAGAGCTAGATCTGGCCACTGATGAACCGGTCTTTGGAATGAACAAACTGGTATCTTATATATAAGTGTTGAACACTTCAAAAGTAAAAAAAAAAATTAGGGTGACTGTAAGGGGTGGGGAGGGAGCATGGCAGGGAAAGTTTGTAGTTTGGTTTGTGATACCACTAGAATGCTCCAAGGACTGCTTAAATCATTTAGAAAGACTAGGAAAAATACTCAAAATATCTAGAATCTTACTCTGTATCACTTATTACTAAGGATTGCCTAATTTCTAAAGTTATGTTGATAAAGTAGCCACAAAAAAGTTATTGCTTCTTCACTGGACATGAATGACAGTAAATTAAATGTGAAATTACATTTGCTTGGGAATAAGGTGTTTAAAGAAGGATTTTAATTTACTGATAAGATTAGTAAAGATTTTCTGTTAGAAATGAGATTAACCTGCAATTAGAGGCTGTGGGGATTATTTGCATATGTTCAGCATCCAAAGAAAAAACACTGTTTTGCCTGTACACCTTTCTTTTAAGATTTTATTTTACCGTTACTTTTTTCTCATCAACTAGCTAATAAGTGATAAAAGCGACAATGAAAATCTATGTAAATAGGAAATAAGGGTTTTTTCAGCTAGAAGACAGAGCAGGTATGGGTGGTGTAAAATTAGAAAGGTAAGTGAAAACAGTCCTGAGGAAGTGTGCCAAAGTAGTTTTGCATCAGTGTAGTAGCTCTGTTGTAATGAACATAAAAGTTGGAATATCCAAAGTTGTCTAAATTTTAAAAGCTTATGATGCTTCAAAACATCACAATTGCATCTAAGAATTTCCCTGAGAGAACATATTTATTATTATTATTGTAATGGTATGAAGCTGAAAGAATCAGACATGTCTCTATAAAGCTGCAGTTGAAAAGTCAGGTTGAGACTTAGTTTTACCTACTTCAGGTGATTTGACCAAGGTTGCTCTGGGTGTTGGCATTTATGAGGAAGGCATGATCTTATTTGACTAACACTGAAGAACAATTACTCATAAGAATTTATATTTGGAAAGCATATGATTTATACATGTATGAGTGTTGCAATTTACAGTTCATGAAGTTGTATTAAAGTTTATATGGAAAGTTATAAATGGTAAGCCAATTGTGTTCAAGTACTCAAAACAGTGACTGTTAAAAGGTGCCTAAAAACAAAATGTTTGTTTTCATGTACATATTCTGAAGGTTGCAGTCCAAGGAGATTGATGTTCAAAGTCTTGAGAAGTATCCGATTCTATTTGATCTCTTTTTCTTCACTTTAATGTTAGAATATATAAAGCAATTTTTAAATAATAATCTAAAAAATACTGCTCCCATATGTGAAGTTCTTATTCTTGTTCTAAAGGGGTTTAATGCTGCCTTTTTAGAATCAGAGGTTGATTAAATAAAAACTGAAAAGCCTTATGCATCTAATACAGACCCTAGCTAATGTAGTACTAGGACTTGGTAATTCTTCAACAACAGTCTGGGGTTTCAGTGTTGCCTGCAGTCTGCTCAATGCAGTATGATGTCATAAAATCAGATTGGAAATACTCCAAACAGTGCCTGTAATGTCCTCCTGTACAGTAACTACTGACAGATAAAATCATCAGTCTGTTGTTTCCACTTGCTGATAAATGAGTGCAACATCTGTTACTTAATGAGTATCTTAGGAGCAGAAAAAAAGGGGGAATATTAAAGACCTTTTTTTTCTCAACCCACATTGACCTGTATATTAACCTAGTATGCTTCATTTAATTTTTATCAAGGGAATGTGTAGTTTTATTTGGGGAGATTGGTGTCTGTTCTTGGTTTTTTTCTAAATAAAGTAGGACATGTCCTACAACATGTAGAAATTTTATTGTTGGGAAGCAAGTGTGCAAACAAGATTATAGACCTGATTCCATATCTGATTCCATAACTGTTGTCTGACTTTTGAGGGAGCTATTTCTTACATCACCCTCCCCGCTTGTGGAGGACTGCTTGGCACATAATGCGGATTGACCTTCCAGCAGTCCCTCGACAGTGTGACAGGTATGAGGTGTGTGCATTTTCTCCCAGGGATAAATAACTGAATCAGAGCCGAATCCCTCATTTGAACTATTACCTTAGACATAAACAAATAAAGAAATTCCTTGACCCTAAACTATTATCTTGAGGTCTTTGTTGCTCCCAAGTTTGAGATTCACAGCATTATTCCAATTTCAGGGTGATTCCATTAAAGGTGAGTGTGTGTTACTGAGGTCCCACCGGCTGTTGGGCTGCGTGAGTCAGCTGGGGTTTGCAGCGCAGTGTTCCTTGCTGCGTGAGTGAGTCAGCAGCGTGCTCAGCAGCACGAGACCTTTCTTTCTTCAGCATTAGCCTGTTGTGCTGCTTGCTTGATCCCAGTCTGCTGGCCCTAGCAGGAACTGTACATATCATCCCATTAGCAGCAGCTAATAAGTACAAGTCATCTTCACTAGCCTAAGTTCAAATATAAAGAAATGCATTTATAGTATATAATGATGAATGTGGTTCTGAGGACATCAGTGGAGGTGCAGGTCAGTATATCTCACAAGTCTGCTGGCAAGCAACTAGAAATCACAGTTCAAAATAAGAGAGCTTGTGAGTGAATACTGAAAACAGTTCATCATGTTTTAAGGAGCAACATTTTCTGAAGGAAACTGTATATGAACACTTAATATTATCCAAAGGTCTTGGCTATTTTTTTTTACCAGAGAGTCTTTAAAGAATTTGAGCTACCATGATATAATGAGAAAATCTTACATGTATAAAAAGTGCTTAAAATGTACAATGAAAAGGACAAAAATAAGTGCCCTGATTTCATACTGAAGGGAGGTCATCAATGGAATCCCATAAGGATCTGAACTGAGGTCTGTGTTCTTAATATATTCATAAATTATTTAGAAGAATGAATAATGAGGTGTCAAAGTTTGCAGATACTACATAATAATTCAGGATAAGTCAAAAATGAAATGCAGTTCAATGTAAATAAGTATGTATATGGAGAGGGAATAATCCTAATATTACATATTGATCTAATATCCTTCAGTTGATCGTTACTACTCAGAGAAGGAAACCTTGTAATTGAGAGAAATGAATGGAAATGTTAGTTCAATCCTCAGTCACCAAAAGGGAAGTTTAAGGAATCATTACAAATGTGACTGAAAGGAAAAGATCAGAACAGTATGCCAGTAGGGTAGAGTTCTGCTGAAATAATGATACAGAGAGTTGAACAGATTTGCTGTTGCTTCTAACTAGGAGTTATGTTAATCCAGCAAGTATAGAACATTCAAAATTCAAGATGCTTTTCAACATCGTGTATAGTTAAGTTCTGAGACAATTTGCTATGGGCTTTTGCAGCAGAAGCCATCACATACAAATATATACCCACTAGCTCAAGAAGTTTCAAGAAAATACTGGAGGTTCTGGAGAGGAAATTAGGCCAAGCAATGTATATGTTTACCCTATGCTTATATTTTTTCCGTGGTATCTTTTGATGTCTTGTTAATAAACAGGTATTTTTCTAGATAGATGTGTTCTTGTCTGACCTAGTATGGCAGTTTTTAGGAACTCTTTCAGTATGAAAACCCTTATTCTGGCCTCAGGCTTTAATTAAACCTCTAATTAAATTTCTCTCAGGAGGGAGAGGTGAGAGGGAAGACAGACGTTATATCTTTGATAGTTCTTGTCCTATGTGGTGGTATTAATGTGCATTTCTCTTCTACTCCTGCTGGCACTGGTGATCTGACATTACCTCTGATATTCTTTTTGTCATACAGCTCTACGTAGGTGGGAAGTGTTCTGTTTGCTTTCCTGTTAATATGCTAATCCTGTTCTCCCACTATAGCACTACAGTTCCAGCATGCATAGTACTTCTTTAATTCTTCAGCTCCTTTTATCAGATTTAAGAAGCTGAAGGGGAGCTGTAATGGCCTGCTAGAAATAGATGTTTGCTTCCAACTTTGCTGTGGAGCAGGACAAAAGGCTTGAAGCTGTACTTATTTTAAGGTCTAATACATAAATTAGCCTATTTATAAGTATTCTTCCCCCTCCTCTCTGTAAACTAATTCAAATTAGAGCAGGATAACCAAACTGGTTAATGAAACATTATTATCCTAAATGAGAACTTCAGCTGGGAGAACTTAACTGTAGCTGTTCCTGAACCAAAGAAGGAAGCTGTTCTCTGCCATGGCTCATTAGCTTTGGAGACAGTATCTGTGAGGTTGGAGTTGTTTGGGGCTTGCTAAGGAACAGTTTGGTGTTAAATAAGATTAAGTCGAAGACATGCCTTGTGTGAAAATTGGGGAGATAGTTGGTGATCCTTGGTTTGGATGACATTCATTCGTCTTGACCTGACTCTTGAAAATATGTCTGCAATACACTAAGAGAAAGGTTTAATTTTTATGCTTCAAAAATTGATTGGCTGCAACTTTAAACACAAAATTGTAGGTGATCTTTTTAAAATAAAAAAAGAAGAAAAAGAAACCCTAGAACATCACTAATATAAATAATACATCTTTAATTTTGAGTGTAGTATTGTGAGACAGCCACTTCCCCAGAAGTGGAAGGTCAGACATGATATGCTCATAGCATTTGTTTTCTAGGCACTGAAGAATGTACCCTGACGTGTTCTGCTGTTGTGTAGCCAGACAAGGGCAAGTTACCATGTGTTCAGAGAGATCTACTTCATTATCTGAATTTGAGATACTGTAAAGAGTAATTCTGAAGTACAGACTGAATTTTCCTTTTTTCAGCCATTTTCAGTCTATGCTGAAACCCATTCACAATCCTTTTCTCCTTCCATGAGACAAACTCCAATGTTAGCAGATGACTTTTTGTACTTCCTGATCAGTTCTGGAAAATTTATTTAATTATCATGATGTATTCATAAATACGTTAATAACAAAAGGAGGTCTCAGGGCAATCTCCATGCTTTCTTGGATAGTGGCAAAGGATGAGGAAGAGGTTGATGTACTTAATGCTGTCTTTGACTCAGCCTTTAATAGTAAGACCAGTTGTTCTCAAGGTACTCAGACCTCAGACCCCTGAGCTGGGTGACAGGGAGCAGAATGAATGATCTAAGGAGAAATGGTCAGCAACCTGCTACAACACTCAGATGCATATAAGTCTATGGAGCTGTATAGGATCCATCCCAAAAATACCGAGGGAGCTGGAAAAAGTGCTCACTGAGCTACTTTCCATCATTTACCAGCAGCTCTGGCTAACTGGGCAGGTCCCAGTTGACTAGGGGTTAGCCAACATACCAATTTACAAGAAGGGCTGAAAGAAGGATCTGGCAAACTACAGGCCTGTCAACCTGACCTTGGTGCCAGGGAAGGTCATGGAATAGATCATGTTGAGTACCATCACAAGGCATGTACAGGGCAAGCAGGGCATCGGGCTCAGCCAACAGGGGTTTGTGAAAGACAAGCCCTGCTTGACCAACCTAATCTCCTTCTGTGACAGGGTGACCCACTTAGTGGATGAGGGAAAAGCTGTGGATGGTGTCTGTCTAGACTTCAGTAAAGCTTTTCACACTGTTTCTCACAGCATTATCCTGGAGAAACTAGCTGATCATGGCTTGGACACGTGCACTCTTTGCTGAGTAGAAAACTGACTAGATGGCCAGGCCCAGAGAGTGGTGGAGAATGGAGTTACATCCAGCTGGTGGCTGGACATCAGTGGTATTCCCCAGGCCTCAGTACTGGGGCCAGGCCTGTTTAACGTCTTTATCAATGACCTGAACAAGGGGATCGAGTGTTCCCTCAGTCAGTTTGCAGATGAGGCTGAGCTGGGTGGGAGTGTTGATTTGCTGGAGAGCAGGAAGGCTCTGCAGAGAGATCTGGACAGGCTGGATCGAAGGGCTGAGGCCAGTTGTATGAAGTTAAACGAGGTGTGCAGTGTCTTGCACTTGGATCACAACAACCCCATGCAGCACTTCAGACTGGGGACAGAGTGTCTGAAAGCTGTCCTGTGGAAAAGGACCTGGGAGTGGTGGTCAACAGTAGCTGGACATGATCCAGCCCACGTTCTTGGCCAGTGTCATCCTGGCCTGTATCAGCACTAGTATGGCCAGCAGGACCAGCGCAGTGATTGTACGCCTGTACTCGGCATTGGTGAGGCAACGCCTCAACTCCTATGTCCAATTCTGAGCCCCTCGCTACAAGAAGGACATTGAGGTGCTGCAGCATATCCAGAGAAGAGTAATGGGGCTGGGGAAGGGTCTGGAGAGCAAGTCCTGTGAGGAGCAGCTGAGGGAGCTGGGGTTGTTTAGCCTGGAGGAAAGGAGGCTCAGGAGGGGCCTTACCGTTCTCTACAACCACCTGAAAGGAGGGCTTAGGCTCTTCTCCCAGGTGGTAGCAAGTGATAGGATTGAGAGGAAGCATCCTTAAGTTGCACCAGTGGAGGTTTAGACTGGATAATAGGAAAGATTTCTTTACAGAAAAGATTGTCAAGCATTCGAACATGCTGCTGAGGGAAATGGTTAAGTCTCTGTCCTTGGAGGTATTTAAAAGATATGTAGATGTGGCACTGCAGGATTTGGTTTAGTGATGGACTTGACAGTACTGGGTTAACTGGTGAACTTGGTGATCTTAAAGGTCTTTCACACCCTAAATGATTCTACAATTACCGTATTTGTAGAAATTTACTTAAAAGCGTTTAACAAGCTTACTACTCATTCTTTGGACTGAAGCATTTAGAACTGCACTATATTACTGAGTAAAGGAAATAGCTGATTATTTTATCTGCTCTTTTTGCTGAATTTTGAAGAGTGCAGATAGTACAGTGTGTGTGCATGCACACCAGTATGCAAATTGAAAACTTCTTTGAAATCATGTGAAACCATGTCTAGATCTAAAGTGGGTTTTATGTATTTTGGGATGTGCACCTCTCAAGTATTCCGGTGTTGCTAAATACGGCAAAAGTAAATTTTGTCTTTAGTATAACTATTTCTACTCGAGTATGTGTGCACCTGGAGCCATTGGGGCCTATAGTTGTCCTAAGAAGAAACACCCTTGAGAGGCTGAGGCCCATGGACAATTTATACCAGAGCAGGGACAGCCCTGAGTTTCTACTACATAATGATCCATTTATTGATGGACATAAAATACATAATATAAATACTATTTTTCATGGATTCTTAAAAAACTGCTTGAGAGATATGAGTAGTAAAAAAAAAAAAAAGAATTAAAATGTCAGGCATGTCTTGCATACAGCCCAAATTAGGTGGTTTAACCCCTCATGTCTAGACAAGCAATATGTTTCTGCCAAATGAACTTAATCTGCTAAAAAGACCAGAAATTTATTCTAGTTAGTGTTTCATTTCGGTATCTTTTTACTGTATTAAATTGTGGATGGTGTGGCACTTGTGGATATTGCTTAGGGATGTTTATGGTGGTGTTATGCTGACATTTGGACTAGATGATCTTAAAGGTCTCTTCCAACCTTGATGATTCTGTGTTTTGTTGTTTGCTGTTGTGTAAGTTCTTCATCTGGTGTGTCGTTGACTTAAATACAAGGTCGTATTAGACATGTTAGGAGCATAATATTTTAAAATATTATCCAGTCACCCAAAATAGTCTGAAGTTTAGTGTTTAGTTCTAAAAGAACATTTATTTTTGGAATTATAAAGCTGGCTGTTTTCTTGGAATATCTTGATTTAGGTTAAGTGTATCAGTGTTACAAAATACTTGAGGGGTTTTTTGTAGGGTCATGCAAATACAAGAGATGTGTATTTCCTAGTTCCTGTACATGCTTTTACAGAAGACTCATTATCCTGATTTAAGAAAAGGCAGATAATATAATTTATTTAGAGTGTTCACACAGGAATGCCATTGATGAAAAATTTGCATTAACTTTTAATATTTAATATTTATTAACTTTTAATAACCCGTCCTGCCCTAGGGTTCACATTTCATTTTATGGATACCTGAGCAATCAAGGAGTGGCTATGAGTGTTACAGTGAGCAGTGCTGTAACACAGCTCATGGTGTAATATCAGTAAATCAGCAGCTAGAATTTAAAGCTTACTATCCCAGACTTTCATCATGTACCACAGCATACTACGCTGTAACTACTATCAGCGTTAAGTGGTTGTATATTTATGACATATCGTTAAGTAGCATGACTAATTGTTCATGAAACTATGTATATATACAGATTTGAATATATTGTTCGGTACCTTCGTTGTGTTCAGTGTGTATGTGCTATTTTTGTGCCTATTCTGACTCTTGTTTGAAATAGAAAGCACATGTGTAATACAAATTACTAGTGTAGCTGTTCTTGGTAGCATTTTAACATTAGATGCAGTCCTGCAGCAACCAACAGTTTTCATGTTAATTGTTGCTGAATATGGTTTTCCCAGTCTTTTAAACTTCACCTTTACTTTTCTTCAGAATGAATCAGTATTTTGAGATCAGGACTATTTTTCATTTGCTAAGGACAGATTCAGTATCAGTTAAAATTTCTGTTATTTTATACTAGGCAGGCTGCAGAGCCTACAATGTGAAGTACAGGAACATCATTCAGAATTTAAAAGGGGATACCAAATGAAGGGGTACTATGCATGCTTATGCAGTGTTGTTGCATAAAAGTGTAGCAATGCAGTGAAATCAATGATAAAGAAGTTCTGTATCATCGTAGTCATCCCATTTTGCACTTAAGAACCACCTCCTCAGGTTTTTGCATAGACGCTGTTACTCAGCTAAATCTCTCATTTCTTCCTTACTTCTCTTTTTCGGGTTCTCCACTGGAAATATGGGAAAACAGAATCACAGAATCATAGAATAAGCTGAGTTGGAAGGGACCCATCAGGGTCATTGAGTCCAACTCCTGGTCCTGCACAGGACACCCCAAGAGTCACACCATGTGTCTGAGAGCAATGTCCAAACTCTTCTTGAGCTCTGTCAAGCTTGGTGCTGTGACCAATTCCTTGGGGAGCCTGTTCCAGTGCCCAGCCATCCCCTGGGTGAAGAACCTTTCCCTAATATCCAACTTAAACCTCCCCTGACACAACTTCAGGCCGTTCCCTCAGGTCCTGTCACTGATCGCTACAGAGAACAGATCAGTGCCTGCCCCTCCTCTTCCCCTCATGAGGAACTTGTAGCTGCAATGAGGTCTTCCCTCAGTCTACTCCAAGCTGAACAGACCAAGTGACCTCAGCCACTCCTCATGTGGCTTCCCTTCCAGAACCTTCATCATCCTCATGGCCCTCTGTTGGGTGCTCTCATAATAGCTCAATGTCTTTTGAATATTTTGGTGCCCAAAACTGCAAACAGGACTCGAGGTGAGGCCACCCCGGTGCAGAGCAGAGCGGGACAATCCCCTCCCTTGCCCAGCTGCCGATGGATGTTGTGCCTGATGCCCCCCAGGACATGCCTGGCCCTCCTGGCTGCCAGGGCACTGCTGACTCATGTTCAGCTTGCCGTCAACCAGGTCCTCCAGGTCCCTTTCCATGGTGCTGCTCTCCAGCATCTCATTCCCCAGTCTATACACACAGCCAGGGTTTCCCCATTCCAGGTGTAGAATGCAGCACTTTTCCTTGTTAAACCTCGTATGGTTTGTCATTGCCCATTTCTCTAATTTCTCAAGGTCTTTCTGCAGGGCCTCTCTGCCTGCTGGGGATTCAACAGCTCTCCCGCATGTGGTGTTGTTGGCAAACTTAGTATTCCTCCAGTGTCCAGGCCATTAATAAAGATGTTGAAGAGAACACGGCTGAAGATGGAGCCCTGCAGAACCCCACTGGTCATCGGCCTGATGTCACCCCATTCATGCTTTTTGTGCCCAAATTGTGAGCCAGTTGCTCACCGATCATGTAGCATAGCTATCCATCTGAATGTGGACACTTTGTCCAGAGGGATACTGTGAGAAAAAGAGTATCAAAAGCTTTGCTGTAGTCCAGAAAGATTACATCTACTGGCTTTCCAAGATCAAGTTGGTGGATTACCCTGTTGTAGAAGAAAAACAAGTTTGACAAGCAGATCAAGCAGGGCAGCTGGGAGCTCTCCAGATTCCCAAGACCATCACGAGTCATCAAGAGAGGCTTTGCAGTGACATCGGCAAACTCTTTGAGGATTCTTTGATGAATCCCATCAGGCCCCATAGATTTGTAGGGATCCAGCTGGAGCAGTAGATCCTGTACAAGGCCAGGGTCAACTGGGAGTTGACCATTCTCTCAGTCCTGGTTTTACAGCATGGGATCAGATTTCCACGATTTCCTTCTAGTCATCCATTAATTTGCCAGCACTATTTTCAGACTACTCCCAGGCAACGTTGATAAATGCTATTAATAAAGTTGTTACCATGTCAGTCTTTTTCCTAGATGAATATGACTTTTCCCTTTATGGGAGAAAGAGGGGATAAGCACTGTTTAACACACTTCACTGTATCATTTGATGGATGAACTGTTTGCCTCTGCGTCCTTTGTCTGAAGATATTTCCTCTGAGTACAGGGTACTTCTGTCAAGGAAGTTTGTCTTTTCTATCATCTGTATGCTCAGTTGCTGCTTGTCATCAGAGAATGCTCAAAGGGGTGCAGGATAACTTGCATTCAATCAAGCTTTTTTTTCCAGTTTAGACATTTTGACTACTCTTTTGCACAGATGTTTATGTCTTGCTGGACTGCAGTTTCCTGTAGGGGAGCGGCATGGGTATTTACACATCTTTCATATGGATTGCATGCCTGACTTATTATAGCTGGTCATTTATCAGTGCCTCGTGGATGTGCATGTGGAGGTATCTTACTAAAGGATTTCATCATTTCTAACTTCTTATACCACCTCACTTAATGAGGATATGAAGTTGAAGCATAATTTTATTCAATGGATACTGCTCAGGAGACACATCTAGGACCTGCCTATGCCATAACATAAGCAATAAGCACAACAGCAGTCTGATAAACTCAGCAGCTTAGAACAGTTTTATTCTAGTTGAAAGCCTTTAACTGGTAGCAGCTCCATGCTTCATAAACTTGTGAACTGTAATAGGCTTTTTGTCTCCTAAGAGATTATTTCTGTACAATTACTGGTAAGATTGTGCAAGATGTTTGTCACCTGAATAACATATGGAAAGTTCAAGTCTCCTTCTGAAAGAATATCTTTCCAGTCATGGTCAGCAGAAAGACTCCAGTTTTCTGTACCAGTTGCATTTTTGTTTTTCTTGTATAAAATGGACAGTAAATAAAACCTTAGACCTGCTGGGAAAATTGTTTCATTCCAAATTCAACAGAAAAGATGTAATGGTCTTTTAGTGGACCTCGATGATTTTAGCACAGATAGGTGCAATGTCTTTTATGGATATTAGCTCTTCATTGACAGTAAAGCTCGTCCATGATAACTTTTAATTTTGAAAGAGAGGCAATTTAGTGGTTGGTGTATCTTATGTGGAAGAGAGGTGACAAAGAAATACTAAGTATCAAACAGTTTCAAAAGAACAGCTATTTTTTTGTGGCAGTGCTTGTTCTAAAATAGAGTACTGCTTTTAGATTCCCTGCTGGCATTTACAGATCAACATAAATTATTCTTTGGAACTAGCAGAAGTCTTTGGTGATTATTTTTAAAGATGTTAGAGTTCATACTCTCTTAAAATGCACATTTTGATTTGGGCCATTTACCTTATGAAGTTTCATGTTAGTAAAATCTGAACGGGTTTTGAAAAAAGCTGTAAGCTATCATAGGCCATTTTTTGATACTTTTGTCTCTATTTGTTTCTTCAATAAAAACAATTAATGTGTTTTATAAGGTTTTAACTCTTGTAATGCTCATCTCTTGAGCAAAGCAGGGCATTCAAGTCAGTATCTGGGAATATGAAACATGCAGGAATAGCTATGAGTTTTAATGCAATGGGATATGAATATGCATATCTAATGCAGATCTTAGCACAATATGATTAAGTGTCTAAATTTTGTAGCAGGTGAAAAGAGATTTTTCATTTGCTTAGCATCCAGATGGTACATGGAGGAAAATAGGTTAATCCCTATTTTGTATACAGAACTAGTACATACTGATTAGCAGATTTCTTTTCTGTGGAAATTTCAGTCTGGTTACAGTAGAGCTCTGTTCCATTGTTGTGCCAGCATTTCTGTTTTTATAAGGACATTGCATAACATCTAGATCTCTGTGATCCTGAAATTCTTGAATGCTATGATACAGCTTTTCTTAATTAAATCCTTCATAAGAAACACAGTATTAAATGGTGTTTTGAATGTAGTTCACTCTTTCATGGACGTTCTGCTGTGAACTATCAAAAAGAATAGTCTGCTTGACTGAAAATGCTTTTTGCAAAAATAAAGTCCTTCACTCGTGGTAGAAAGAGAAAGGGAAGTTTCAATGTAATCATGTTTGAAAGCACTGTCCTGATCCCTTATCTTAAATATTTATATCTACTTTGCTTTGATTTAATAGTAATTGTAGAATTTCCTTTGGAAATTTGTGTGCATCTATCCAAAGGTTTTTTCCCACAGGCTGTGTGAGCTTGAGAGAAAGCAGTCCACATAAAGGAGGTCTGCAGCAACTTACAGAGAGTTACATAGGGCAAAGTAGATACTTTTCAGTTTGTGAATTGTGAATCACTCTCTCATACTGAGAAGATGTTGCCAGAAAGGCCACAAAAGCAGAAGAGGCTTCTAATCAGCCTTTTCTCAGAGCAGTGGTTGGATATTTGGTGGATACCAGATATGGAATAATCTTGTTGTGAGACAGCTAGAATAATTCCAGAAGAGTCAGGAATGTCTGTGTTAGTTGAAAGCAGTCACAATCCTTTTCCATAGATGAGATAGTCAATTGAAGCTAAGAAATAATTTTTACAAGTTTGGGGGGGTTTTTGTTGATAAGGTTGTTTTATTCCTTTGTTCTGAGTTTAAGTCATATCGCATTAAATTGATGGCACTAAGCTCTTGGTTTGTCAAAGTTTTAATGTCTTTACGAAGTGTCATACTCATTGCAAGTATTAAAATTAGCCTATTTTTTCCCCCTTATTGTTAGAATACACTCTTGTGATTTTTTTAATCTTTTTTTTGTCAACAGCCTGACTATTTAAACATATACTATGAAATTACTATGCATTCCTTACAGATAATACAATGGTAATTTTAGATGTTTAAAATGGCTTTCTGTAAGAGGACTTCAAATTAACTTTTTCATTTAAACAATACAGACTGCAAATATTTCTAGGTCAAATGAAGTGATAGTTTCAACAACCATAATAGCAGGTTTCCAAAATAGAAAACTTACACGTAAGAAAAGAATAATTTTTGGCTTTAAGTATTTTAACATGAAATTTCCCTTCTTAAATGGCTTGCTTGTTTTTAGCTTTTTAGAATATTAAATGCCGGCCTGAGAAGAGACTGATAGTGTCTATGGAGGAAAAATCACTGTTTCTTTTGTTTAAAAGTTAGAAATGTAACAAACTTCACCGTTCTCCAATAATCTTACTGGTAAAGCCTTTTTCTTGCACTTACATCAAACTCCGTGGTTGTTTTCAGGGCCTAGTTTTTAGAATCTTACCTTTTTTTCTCGCCTTTGCTCACAAGAGATTTGGAAAAGGCCATAAAGAAGTTTCTCTTGCATAGAAAATCAAATCGGTGCTTACAATTAGTTGTCAGCACTGAGGCAGGCTGCAACCCTAGACAGAAACACCAGGGATTTCTAATGTTCCTGCCTTTTTTTTTTTTTTCCCCCCACTGAATGTCGGTGGCTTTGAAATAAAAAAACTTAGATTCTTTTTTAATTATGTGACTTCAGAAATCAGAGCTAATTTGAATGTAACCATTTAATGGTATACTTTCCTGAAATTGCTAATTTTGGGAGACTTTTTTGGCAGGGGGGGCAAGAGCGGTGTGTGCATATCCAAGCCTTTGGGAGTCTGAGAAGGAATTTTCTAAAGTTAGGTCATAAACTTAATTCAAAGTAATTTATTAAAGGGATACATGCTTATTTTCAATGTGTCAGAATTATATTAATTTTATTGTGTTTAGGGTGTCACTGTATCTTTTGTGCTTTTTCAGTTACATTTCATAAAAGAAAGCTCAGTGCTTGTTGCCATTAAGATATATATATATACCCCTAAATAAAGCCTCATTCTGAGCTTGAAGCTACCTTTCTGTCAGAAAGCATCAAAGCCTAGTATTTTAGAACTGCTTTTGTTGGTAAATATGTGTAATTTTAGGTGTTCTAATTACAGTTCCTCAAAATCTTTGCATTTAAAACACCTGCTGAAATAGTACAGGCAGTTTGAGACTCAGTTAACTGAGTTCCCAGTTCTTCAGGACACTAGAACTTGTAGGTCCGCCTTTTCACTTATATTCATAGATTAAAAAGGGACGTGGTTTTGCTGGGTTTTTTTGTATCTTAGCCAGGTTCAGAAATTTGAATGAACTGATAATGATGAAGGTACTACTAAACTTTAATAACAAATAGACTAAAAGTAGTTATTTTCCAAAACTTTTCTATTACTTCATAAAAGAGACTTCTTTGTTGAGGGATGATTTAGCCCTTCAGCAAGCAGACTTTGATATGTAAGCAATGACTTTTGTCTGCTTAGCTAAATTTATTTCTTAGATGCCTTACTTAATTACTACAATGTGCTTACAGTTTATGTGATAATTTCAAATGTAACTTAAAATTTAGTTTTAATTTAACCGTTTACTATTAAAGAATAAATTTCTCAATGATTTAAGCAGTTTTAGACACGAGGAATTGAACTGACTTAGATTCATGTTATTTTCTTGGTTTAGTCTTGAATGACTTACAGATATGGGACATTGTCTCTTTTTGTCCTCTTGCTGAAATTCAGGCCAGGCTACCTAAAGGCAGGGAGAATTTTTCTGTTGTATTCACAATGTTGCTGGTTTGAGTTCCTTCTTTAACTATTCTGATGAAAGAAAAATATTTAAGCATCCGAATACAAACAGTTATTTTACAGTGATAGAAAGGATACTTTGTTGCAACAAGTAATAAGTAAGAACAACAGAAAATTCTGTTGGTATTTGCTGTTTGGCTTTTGTCTGTCTCTTGAGCAATTACTGTGCTGTTTTATATACAGAGAACCTTACTCTGCTGGAAATCTTGGTAATGATCCTTCAGGGCACAGCATCCGTAGGTCTTCTCAGAAACGTAACTGTGTTTTTCCAAGCAAGTATAAGCTGCTGCTTTGTCTCCTGTCCTCTTTCTTCCTGCAAGGACAAATACTAGGTGTCTGGGGAGAGAAGAAAAAGGAGGGAGACCCAGCGAGGTGCTGAGGCTCTACAAGACTTGCAGGATGGAAACTTTAGTGTAGTCCAACAATGTTTTTCTTTTTAGCAGAAGGAAAAGGAGATCCTTATGTATATAAACTACACTCATTTTAATCAACCAGAATCTGCACCTTGTGAGGGAGAAGGTAAATTGTTCTAATCATCTCCATACACAGCACATTAGAGGTAGAATTTTTGTAGTGTTTTCCTTAGAGAAATGACTCAGCAATTAGTTTTGCTTTGATATTTCAGAGTTTTGGGGTTTTTTTAAACTGCCTTGGTAATAAAAGGAAGTTCACTGCCTGCCATCTTTATTAAATAGGAGTTTGTGCTCTGTGTGTTTGTGCTTTCTCCTGATTGCTGAAGGAAACTTGAGGATTATCTTTCTAGTGACTTTGCATTTGAAAGTCCTAACATTGGTCATTGCCACTCTCCTCTCCTAAACTGTAGCTGCATTGGCAAATGCTGTTTTCTTAGAGAGCAAACAATGCAGTGCTTGAGATTGTAACTTCCTGAGAAAAAATGTGGTCAATACCCATCAAACTTCCCTTACTGTAACAGTAAGAATAGGAACATGGAAAGTTCCTTTTAGAAAAAAAAAATATTTTTTTCTGAATTAAAAAATTGGAAATATAGTTAAAGAAGACAAGACAGAAAAGAATCTAAATCATGCTTTGTCTTTCAGATTAATAATTGAGTCATTGGTTCATATGACCTACCAACCGAAAACAGCCATTGATGAAGGTGGTTTGAGCTTTTTGTTCCTTTGGATTGTCATGCCGTAAATTCCATGTTTAGTGCCAAATAAGCATCTCATTTTGGGATTTATACTGTGTTTGGCTATGAAAATCTGTGTTTTAGTCAAATTTCATGATGAAATGAAAAAAAATTTAAAAAGCAGATGTAATAAACAGAACATTTCCCTCCTGTCTTTTACTTTGAGATGGTGCTTTCCCCCTTCTTTCTGAGAGTTTTCTCAAAATTGCATTTCAAATGTATTATTTAATTAGCTAGAAATTAAAGTTTTCATCAAGTCATGAAATCTTCAAGAGCATGGACAATTCTGTAAATAGTTAATGGCAAAATATTTATTCTAGATACATCTTACTGAACCTGAAAATTATGGTGTCTTCCCACATTGACCACAATAGGCACTTAAACTTGTCAGTTTGACTATTTTTTTGTATACTATACTGCCCTGCTGTAGCCTCATTTGGGAGTCCGGCTGTCACAGTTGTTTAAAGACTTAAATTGAAGTCTTAGATTAGGTAGATGAAGAAAAGCAAGTGACTATGAAATTACTAATCAGTCCAGGAAGAGGAACTGCTGAAGATGTTAAGTGAAATAAGCAAATTTATCACTTTTATTTTGCTCCTGAAAGTCATTAAACTCTTGTATATTGTGATAGCTCAATTTTAACTTCTGTGTTTTGTTTAAATTAAAAAACAGAAAGGCGAGTCTAGTTCAAATAATGGGTACAGACTTTGTTGTAACTGGAGTTTTCAGGAATTTGGAGCTAGAAGTAGAAATTTTGGCCAAAAGAGAATGTCATTAGTTTATTCCAACTTGAATAAATACTTAAATATTTACACAGTCTTGAATCCTTTGAATGAGTTCCTGCAGTGCTGCTGCAAGCTCCTTCTCAATGATTGGAGCAGGAATGAAAGCTGGAGAGGATAGGGAAAGTAGAACAGCACAGTCAGCCAGGAGAAATAGGTTGCTCCATATATCCCAGCATTTTGCTGTGCTCTCCACTGATCAGCAGTCACCCCTCATTCTGGTGTTTTTCTAGACATTACCATGTGCTTCAGCATCAGTATTATCCTGTAATCTGTGTGCTTCTCTACTAAAGCATTGTCATTGCAACAACCCCAGACCTCTGACTGTTTCTGGAATTGAAGCCAGTTCTGAAGTGGTAACTTAATCCCTTTTGCCACTCTGAATTCCCTTTGAGTATTGGTGTCACTTAGATGAAGGGGAGAGATGATTGCTCCAGCTAACATCATGGGAATTGCAGAATACTGAACAAACATGAAGCTATTTGAAGGAGAGGAGGACTGTGTGAGCTAGGATGGGGAGAATTCTGGTCTGGTGAAATTTTCAATACTCTACTTTGTGCAAACAACTTCTCTGTGACTTTGTTGCAGGAAAATGTGCTACATTAATAGCAAGAAAATACATTCATGTATCTCTGTTTGCATAGTATTAAACTAGTTTACACCATTAATAGCTTTTGCTTAACTGGAAATTATGTCTGCTTTCTCTAGATTGCATGAATTTTACAGTAAACTAACAGTATGAAAGACCTGAATTCATTCAGAACAGTTGAATAGGCAGAAATTTCAGGCTCAGAATGAATATAGTAAACAAGAATGAAATATATAGCTAAAGAGGAAATGCTGTCTATTCAGTTTGAATGACATATATAGGTAAGGTTTTAGCTGAGTAAGCTTCTAGAAAGTGATGCATGTGCAAAAGGCAGTTTGAATGTTTGACATGTTGCTTTTTTGAAAAAAAACAAAACTTTCACCATGCGTGTGTTCAGTCTTTTCTTTCTTCTTTAAGATTAGAAATCTTTCCCAGGGTAAATTTTTTTGTTTTGTTTGGTATTACTTTCTTGAATTTAATCTAGGAGAAACGATTAAATAATCCCAGTCTAAACAATGATATTATAAATACTTTGTTAATTTATGGAAAGGAAGGGGTGGATTGCATGATTGCAAAAGAATGCAAGTAATATTTATCTTTCATTTTGTTCTCTAGTACATGTGACAGAGTCTGCTAGACATTCTGCTTTATAGAGGAAAAGGAAGTCCAATGCTTGAGTGTATTTATGTGACTTTGTTACATTGTGGTAATAATTATTGTGTATTTCATGTCTATTTCTTATTACAGAGAAAATGTGGTTTGAGTTTAGGTGTATGTCAGCCATAATTTGTGTTTAACAGACTGTGACCTTGAAATAGAGGTAATTATTAGATGTTATGTAGGCAGATTTTTTTTCTTAAGCTGCGGCCTGAACACCATGACTACAATGCTAGAGTTGTTCTACTGAAATTGATCTTTTGTGTGCATGCTTGCACATGCACACCAATCAAAACAGCAAAGGTTTCTGTTAAAGAAAGATTTACAGTAAAAAGTGTAGTATTAAAAAATGTGTAATAGTGCCATCTGCTGACCCCTGTCATAGCATAACTAAATGGTATGAGTGGGCACTGGAAATGTCACTGCAGAGACTTGACCTAAACTGAGAAATTAGCCAAATCTGGTGGGAGAAGTTGATAAATTTTGAGCTTATGCTAATGTAATGAAAATCAAACCCAAATAAAACTGGAAGTGAATGTTGATCACAATGAGAATTTTCTTGGGAATTTTTTTGTGTGTATCTTGACAAATGATGAAATTTCACAACAATTAAGGTCAATCTGATGCTTCCTTGCTGTTCAGAAATGTTTGAATTTGTTGTGACAGTCAACATAAAGAGTTTTGTTGTCATGCGATGAAAGAGGCATTAGAAAATTCATCCAGCATGACAGAATATAGAAATTTATGGCTAGAAGAGAAGAAGCTGATAAGACTGTTTCAATGGCAGTGCATTCTTCAACTATCTTAAGTTGGTCATGTGGTTGTCTTTATTAAAGACTCATTTGAATCACTTGAACCTACATAAGAAAGATGTGGGCCACTTGGAGAGGGTCCAGAAAAGGGTCATAGTGATGATCAGAGGGCTGGAGCACCTCTCCTCCAAAGACAGACTAAGAGAGTTGGGGTTGTTCAGCCTGGAGGAGAAAAGGCTCAGGGAGACCTGGAGCATCCTTCCAGTACCTAAAGGGGCCTGAAAGAGAGCTGGAGAGGGACTTTTTACAAAGGCATGCGGTGATAGCAGAACTCAACTTAAGGAGGGTAGGTTTTAGATTAGTTATTAGAAAGAAAATCTTTACTGTGAGGGTGATGAGATACTGGTACAGGTTACCCAGAGAGTTGCGTTGGAAGCGTTCAAGGCCAGGTTTGATGGGTCTTTCAGCAACCTGGTCTAGTGGAAGGTGTCCCTGCCCATGTCAGGGGATTGGAACACTTAAAGACTAGCTGGTCTTTAAGGTCCCCTCTGACCAAAACCATTCTATGATTCGGTGATCTTCAACATCTCGTGGCCATTTTACCTCTGTCCTGCTTCTATTCTGAGCACCTTTCCTGAGATTTTCATTGTAACATGCCTACTCTCAGAGCAGCTTCATGTAAAGCTTGCTCTCACAGTTATGTAGAAATGTATTTACCACATGGGCTGAATTGAGGAATAAACTGGAGGGGGATTCTTAAAGTGTTTGGGTGCAATATCTGAAAGAGCAAGGATCTTGGGATTGAAGTTGATCTCAGAAGATTGTTTCAAAGTCCTGAAAACTGACGAGAAGCCGGGATAGTGAAGATTACTGCAGATCTGTTTGTACATGTTTGGAAGGAGAGGCAATATTCAGTATTAGGTCAAGCATTTTTATTGGCATTGTTTTTACTCAACATGTGACAATATCCATTTTATTTTGTTATTGGTTTCATGGCTGTTCTTTTTATTGGAAATATGAAAGCTTTTATGTTTAATTTTTATTTTGTGTGCTTTAGATATTGAGTCTTGTACTCAGGCTCTATATGAAGAAGACAAAGAATTGTCATATAGTTTCCTCCAGTCTTCAAGAATGGCAAGAAGGATCCATGGGTCTATAGCTTCACCTCAGTCCCTGGGAAGAGTGATGGAGTAGCTAAGCCTGGAAACCATTTCCAGGCACATGGAGGTTGAGAAAGTCATCAGGAGCAGTCAACATGGTTTGACCAAGGGGAAGTCATGCTTGTCCTACCCAATAACATTCTATGATGAAATCACTAGATGAGGGAAGAGCAGTGGATATTGTCTATATCTGAACCTCACTGAGAATTTCAATGCTGTCTACTGCAAGATTCTCATAGGAAAGCTGTTGATATGCATTCTGGATGAGCAGACAGTGAGGTGGCTTGAAACCCAGTTGAATGGCTGTCCCAGAGAGTGGTGAGCAGTGGCTTGCAGTCTAGCACAAGGCCAGTAACCAGCACTGAGCCCAAGGGTCAATCCTGGGTCTGGTCCAATGCAGCATCTTCGTTAATGATCTTGGTGATGGGACAGAGTGTACCCTTAGCAAATTTGCAGGTGACACCCAACTGGAAGGAGTGGCTTATATCCCAGAAGGTCATGCTGCCATCAATAAGCTGAAGAAATGGGCTGATAGGAGCCTCATGGTATTCGACAAGGGGGATTGCAAAATAATGCACCTGGGGAAGAACAACCCCATACACCAATACGTTGCAGGGGGAGATCAAATAGAAATCAGCTTTTCAAAGAAAGGCCCTGAGGCTTCTGGTGAACACCAAGTTGAACATGAGCCAGCAATATGACCTTGCAGCAAAGAAGGCAAATGCTACCCTGAGCTGCATTAAGCAAATTACTGCCAGCAGGTCAAGGCTGTTGATCCTTCTCCATTATTCAGCACTGGTGAAGTCACACCTCGAGTTCTGTATCTGGTGCTGGACACCCCAGTACAAAAGAGAATTGGACATACTGGAGAGAGTCTAATAAGGGACCACTAAAATAACGAAGGAACTAGAATCTCGCTCATATAACTAAAATCAGAGAGCTGGTGTCTTTCAGCCTGGAGAAGGCTGAGGAGGGGTCTTATTAATGTATATAAATACCTGAGTAGAGAGCATATAGAAGATACAACCAATCTTTTTTCAGCAGCTCCCAGTGACAGGTCCAGAGGCAATGGGTACAAACTGGAACACAGGAGGTTCCTCCTGAACATCAAGAAAGGCTCTTTGTTTTGAGGGTGACAGAGCATTGGCACAGGTTATCTAGAGAGGTGGTGCAGTCTTTCACCTTATGTATAGTCAGAAGCTGTCTGGACATGACCCTGGTCAACCTGTTCTAGGTGGCCTTGCTTGAGCAGGGGATATGGCCTGATTGTCCAACTTTCAACCTTAAGCATTTTGTGATTTTGTGATATACCTTTGAATTTTTAATAATGGACTGACAAAATAGGGGTAACTTGTAACCGTGCTACTTTTAGCAGCTCAGAAGTGGAACTTCTATTAAGTTACCTTGCTTGTTGTTTAAATATTTTTTAACCAAGTCATTGAGGTATTCATTTGTTTTAAAGTTTTTGGCTTTTGGTGGTATTAATCTGGGATGATGTAGCTGTAAAACAAATATAAAACCAACTCAATCCCCCAAACACCCCTAAATCCAGAAGTCCTAACAAACCTTGAAAAGATGATTTGAAAAAATTGATATCCCTGTGGCTGTGAAAAATTGCAAAAGTTTAGTGAAGACCAGTTGTCTGGGTGACACTGTCTCTACTGTCCCTGCGATCACTGAACACTTCTGTGTATCTTCATAACATGAAAATCTGTATGTGATGAACTGAATAGTTCTTTGGATTTCACTGACTGAGTTGCCAAGATTTTTACTGTCAAGAGTGAGTACTTACATAGACAGCTGACATGTAGGTATTTAAATTAAGAGCATGTTTAAGCTGTGCTGAAGTTGCAGCTGGCATACCTGTAAGACCTCAAAGTTCTTCCATTTTGCTTCTCTTCTGGAAGCTGTGCCCATCCAGGTTTCTGAGGGATCTCCAGTTGACTTTGCCTAACAGTCCCATTTTTAAACAACTTATTTTTTTGGTGTGCCTGGATACTGTTCAGAGTTTTCTATTTGTCTTTTCCAAGTTCTTCTTTTACATTTCTGGAGAATCACAGCTTTTCTTTTCATTTCTACTGCATGTAACTATTTTTTTTTTCTTTTAGTACATATTTTTTGTAATGAAGAAGGTAAAATTTGTCTCCCCATTCTTTTTTCTTCCATCTTGTTTGAAAATTTATGCTCATGTATTTTTTCTTTTTTTCTCTTTTAAATTCTTTTTCTCTTTTGCTCTCTAACATTGTTAAAATTATTTTAATTAACTGTCTTTTTCTTTCTACTTTCTTTCTTAAGTGCCAAGACACTTTTGTGAACTCGTCTCTGAGGTGTTAAAGTACATTCTTCAAACTTCACTGCTTAGTCCAAATTTGTTACATTTATTCTGGCCATATTTTACACCATTTTATGTCCAGTTAGTGACCTTATTTTGATTTTTCTATTTGGATTTAAACTCAGTTTAATAACTAATCGGTTGATGATGAAACCCCTTGTTCATTGACTGTCTGCCTGGCATGCTGCTATTAATACAACTGGACTTTTATTCTTATTGAGCCCTTCTGGTTTTTTAGAGTACTGTGTTATTTTCTTCCCAGTGTTGTAAAAGCAGTACTGACTTCTTTTCAAAATACACTGTTGATGCCTGGCTTGCAGAACACTTTATAGGGCAACTTGAGGTTTGCCTTTTAGTCTAAGCTATATTTTAGGATTTAAAAATAATTTTATGTCCTCGTGCAATTAAAAAAAAAAAACAATAACAAGGCAACTAAACAACAAAATTAACAAAATCTCAGCATATATTTGATTATCATGGAGGTGTTGTAGTGAAACTCTCAGCTTTCAGGTCAAGGCCAGTTAGAGTCATTATAGGAAATAATAAAGAAATGTGCCTGTCTTTACCAGTAGCTATCTGAAGGGGGAGTCTGATGGGAGTTTTAAAAATGTGATTTCCCCTCTCCCACCCCCTGCCACTTTTTCTCTTATTTTTGACAGCAGTAATATCAGTCTCCTGGAGCCAAGGATGTGGTGACTTGGGGCCCCAATACATGTGTTGGAGAAAAGTCTTAAAAGACTGATGTGCTTCAGTTATGTGTGGGGGTAGATGGATGGTGTTTGAGTGGCTTCTTTTTGTAGTGCTTTCAGTAATGGTAATTGTTTGATATTTGCTTTGAAATTTGTGTTTAGCTTTGGCCTGTGGCTCTGGTATCGCTGCTTCTCACTTTCAGGTTTGCGTTTCTCTGCACTTAATTTTCAGTTATAATTCTTTGTTGTTGCTAGGGGAATCTGGGACCGTAGTAGCTCTTGCTATTTTACTGTCTTACAATGGGTGTAAGTGCTTGCTACACTGCAGGTTTTCTAAGTTATTTACTTTTGCTCTCCAGTGAGTTTTTAGGTGTTATAACTTAATTTACCTGTCTTCTAAAATCCAATAGCTAGAACTGTAAAATTTCCATGATTATTACATTTTATTATTCATTTTTAAAGATATTTCTTTTTGGAACACAGCCTTTAAGATTATGAATGTATTTTATTTATAAAGATGAAAGTTACGTTTTTCAAGGAATTTTAATATGTGGTAGTTTCTCTGTGTGAGTTTCTTTAATGTCAGCTGAGATCAGACGCCTTAAGGGAATTGCATCAGAACGCCAAGGGATTTCACACTTACATGGCTTAAAGAATAGTGTAAACCTTGTTACTTCCAAATTTTTCAAATATTTATTTTTGTGTTCCTTATTCCATTAGGTATAGCTGAGTACTTCTAAACTGTTATTTGTATTGCTAGAGAGAAAGGAAAGCACTGTAAAATTAAAAATAAAATAGGATGAGGACAAGGATTGGACCTCTTTTGGTTTGTTACAGGTTTTCTTTTTTCTTCTCTCTTACATGTTTTCCAGGCACTTCGCTAAATCTAGCCAAAGAGCTTTAGGCCTAAGTAGTTTTGTCACTGCCTGGTATGCCAGAAATATGAGAAGACGGCTGGTCATGCAGGGTCGAATGTGAAAACTAATAGGGTTAACTACCAGTGTCTAACTATTGCCTAATGCCTTCACCATTGTCGTGCTTTGGTTGGATGGGTTGGATGGTCTTGTCTACTCATTGAGGCGCCTGTGGAGTTTGCTGGTGAAATATAGAACGTAGTTTCACTTTTCCGTCTCTCTCTTTTTCTTTTTTTTTTCTTTTTTTTTTTTTTGTGATACTNGTGATACTAGAAATGAAAGATAATCTCTATATGTTTTTCTCAAAGCTCTTGTATTTGACAAGTGTTTATGAGCTACTGTGTAGACCTTCCAAAAGACTCAGACTAATGAGTCCTGATTGATGAAACTTGCAATCCTATTCCGTGGTTTGTGAGGAACATAATTTTGTTGATGCAGGGACTTCTTAAGGCACTTCTATAAGAATATAGGTTCAGAAGTTTTCATGTGCATGGTGCCAGATGGATAGTTTTCATAGAAGAAAAGGACAAATTCTCAAATATCTTATGAAGTGTGTTCTTCAAGGGAATCTTCTCTTTCTTTAAACCATTTATTTGAGGAAATGCCTGGTTCCTCACTAGCAGGGTAGGCTAAGCAGAAACTTTTTTTAGTATATTTAGAATCTCAAAAAAGTCAGTATTAGTATTATTTTTTCTTTTTAGATACGGAAAATGTACTGAAGTTAAATGAAACTCTTAACGTTGGCTCAAATATCTGTTTAATGCAAATATCTGGAAAATAATATTTCTAATATAAAGCTACAGTAATAAATTTTCATTGTGGAATCAAAATTATTGATGGTTTGTCATTACAAATTCTTTTATTCTTGAAGTGCTTCTCTTTCCAGATCTGTTAAAAGTTATTACAAAGGAAATATTTACAGTAATTTTGTTTAGTAATGCATGACAGTCTCTATGTAAATAATTTTCTTACCTGTGAAAATTTGTTGAGTGCATAAAAATTTTCATTTTTTCAGTGTTGTGTGTGCACAGGGAAGGGAGTCCAAAGGAAACCAGCTGGGCCTGGGCAAAAGGCACATTGTGTATCTCTGGTTGCATTACAGCAAGGTCATTTGGAACAGGCACAGAGCAATGAGACACAAAAGCCTGTGGGATACTACAGGGTCTTTTGTTAATGCTTAATAAGCGTAATGTAAGGGCAACTGACAGTGGAAGCAGGTGGAAATGCTGAAAGTAATTACAAACACAGATTTGAGAACTGCCATTGGTAAAAGTGAATGAATAAACTGAGAACATGAATATTTTACTTTATAGGTTTTACCATGAGAATTTTTAAGTGTACTTTGGTGAAAATAAAGGGAATGTTAAATAACAAATCTTCATGCCCTTCACCTAAAATCACATAGTATCTAGGATCTGTATATGCAATGTTAAATGTGCTTTGCAGTTCTATATGGTATGCATACAGCTTTACTGTACTCTAATTTACAAATTCCTAGCAAATACTCGACAAGTGAGGCACACATTATTATAATAGCACACACTGGTTTTATGTCTGAAAACTCTACCATTAGCTACTTAAATAAACCCAAGAGACCAGGCTCAATAGTTGTCTTTTTGCCAGCGCTTTGTCATCAGCAATCTAAAATTTCTTTCAATGAAAAAACGGTTTACTTTGATACAACATTTCTCTAAATAAAATAGAGTGGTTATGTGATCATAACTGAAAATAGTTTTAGACAGGATTATGGGATTCTCTCTAATTTTTGAAGACAAAAATTAACCATCTCAGTTCTGGTTCTCTGGGCGTGTCTCTACAAATAGTCCTTTTTTCCTTAACTTGTAAATTAGCTTCAGACAGTGTTCTCACTTTGTGCCTTTTCTAGATTTCCTTTTTCCTCTGAGTATTGTATCTCTAATGCAGAAAAATATTTGAGGTGAGGTGAGCCAGCTTGCATAGAGCGATTGGCTCAAGTCCTTGTCCCATTAATCAACCACACCTTCAAATCTGTTACTGCATACTGATTTACAGTTAGTATGAAAATGGGTTATGCATTGCTGAGATTTAAAGAAGGATATTTGCTCCATTACTAATCCAATTTTCCTTATAGGTAAAAAGCCAAAGTCTTAGGTGCCCTTGCATGTTGCACCTTCTGATCTGTTGGGTTTCTTTCTTATAGAAGCCTGGGTAAATGGCATTGCTGTTCTTTTCTAATAAGGTATTGTGAGCAAAACAGCCTTTATTTGGGTATTTTTTACTTAATTCATTGCCAGTTAACTCAACCTTTGGTCACTGATTTGAGTATTGGAGAGAACTAAATAATCAAACACTTAGACAAACACTTTTTTCCATCTACCCCAGACTGGAGGCAAGCTGAATGCCTGTCCTCCCTCCAGCCCCAGCTTGCCCTGCTGTCACCATGCAAGGTTGTGGGTGCACCCCAGCTCCTCCAGCAGGTGCTGGGCAGCACAGTCGGGGTCATTTCCATTGCAGTACCCATCTGACATTTCTTGCTTCTTGGCTATCTCCTCCACTGTACTTCACTTGCTCATTTTTTCCTGCAGCCCTTTGCTTATTGATAGTTTTCCCCTGACACACAGGGCTTCTTCAGGCTTTTCCTGTGGCAGTTGCTTGGGGTGCTGCTGCTCTGGTGGGACTCACCTGCAGCTGCTATCCCTGGGGGAGAGGCACACCTGCTGGAGTGAGATGTTCCTCACCCCAAGAGCATGTAGGTGTCCCCCTGCTCCTGTGGCTGCTGCCTCAGGCGTACAGACAGTGAGCAGAGGATCAGCATCCTGCTCAGGGGCTCTCTGTATGGGGTGCTACAGGTTAGTCACAGCAGTTTGGGGGCTGACTAGAAATGGCAGTGACCAGACCAGGGCAGTTCACATCCACTCCCACCTTTTGATACCAAAACTTGGAGAACCTGTAGTAAATGTATAGGAAAAATAGCTTCCTGTAAAGTAGCAGCAATTCCTTTAGGTCCTAAATTGCTGGACTAGATAACTTTAAGGGATGGACTGAAGAGCATGTATTGTGTTTTCATTCAAAATTCTAATAATTATTTTGTGGGAAATCTTGAGAATTATACATTGATAGAGACATTGCAGACAAGAAGCAAGATTTTGACTAATCTAAATTTATTTATTTATAAAAAGGTAAAGATAAGAATAAAAAAAACCCAAAAAACCCCAACAAACAGAAGAAACGTATGTGCTGAAAGAATAGCCTAGACATAAGCATTGTTCAGATAAGAGCCTGAGGATTTCTTTTGTGTAGGGAATAAAAAGTAGATTCATGAACAAGGAATAGGTAATGAAGGAGCATTTAGAAACCAATGTATGGGTAAAACTTAAGCATTAATATATAGGACAGTCCACATAAAACTCCCTATTTCTTACTTGTATTTCCATGCGTATTTTTATACACTGCTTTTACATGTATTAGCTCTTTTCAATAATTAGAGTAAGTTCAGTGATTCTTCTTCTGGTACCTCTTTAGAAAAACTTCCCAGTTCAACAAGTGAATACAGAAAGAAAACTATTTCAGTATTCATTCAGAAAATAATAGAACTTAAAGTCAAAACGTTATATTTGGGTTTATAAACACATTTTCAATACTATCATTTAGCTGTATTCACAGAACAAAAAGAACTTGGATAATTAATGAAAAAGGGGAGGATAATGTAAGAAGAAAGAACAGTGAATTAGGAAGGAAGAAGATAAGGACATTTTTAATTGTGAGCCAGGGGAGGAGAGACTAAAAGAGGATCTCCTTATATCTTTGTTAAGATTACATGAAAGAAAAATACTTGAGTCACTTAGAAATTTGGCAGAATTAAATGGAATTAAGCCTTTGTATTTGCTGGGCTCAGATGAGTGAGGAACTCTGGGATGCAATTGTTTTTCTAAAGAATTAAACAAAAAAGTGTGGTTGAGAGGGGTTTTTTATGTTTATTTTGTTGGAAGGTATCCTGAATGCTGCTTAGGAGAAAATGTTTTTTCAGTATGCATTTGTTTAGGTTTATTTGTTGTTAAAAGGATGATAAAGGTCTAAAAGTAAGTGGTTGTTAGGTTTCTCCCAACTCCTCCTTTCTTTTTCGTTTTCTCCTTTTTTCTAATATTTGTGCATAAATTCTTTAAAAATGTATACTCATGTAAGTTTCTCTGTAACAGTACATATATTACACATTTTATACTTTTCTTTTTTAATTTTAGTTTTATTCCCTGGTATGCCTAAAGCTTCTTTTTATTTTATTTTTCTCCTGTCTACTAGCCTTCAAAAGTAATTTGTTTTATATCTGTGAGAGAGCATCTTGCAGGAAATGGCATAAAGCTCAGTCAAATGAACTTATCAAAAGAGATGAGGTGTGACTTGATCTGAAGTGTGTAGGGACTTCTTTGTGGTAAGATTTTATGTAATAAAAGTCTTGTTAATTTAGTGACAAGAAACATCAGAAGAACAAATTGGCAAAAGCTGCATGGGCAAATTAAAAATGATATGTACATTTTTAGTAGAATGAAAATCACTGCAAGAATTTACCCAGGAGTTAGTAAAGTTAGTAAAGCCCATGTCTTCTTACTACATATTTTTAAATTATGATTTTGGATCTGTTTATATGTTCTTTACCCGATCTAAGCACAGGCAATCTCATGTTTCTTTTGGAAGAACTTTATAATTTGCTTAAATTTGAATACAACATCGAAAATTTATTCTGACAACTGCCGCCTTTTAGAATACCATTCAGAGAAGAGGAAATGAGCGTTTCGCAAGTGGCTTAGGAGATGCAAACATTTTTTTCCATTGCTCTTCTGTCAGTATCGCATGTATTCAGTCCAGAGCAGACACTTGGTGAAATAATTGTATTTAATATCAGCATCAGGTCCTTAACCTAAAATCCCATTTGAACAGGAGTTTTCTGAGATTACACTGTAACCATCATGTAAGTGGAGGTCTGAGTATGTTTGTAATCAAGCTCTCACACGGAAGTAAACATCACGTTGCACTTAATTACTTTTGTTAGGTGTGTGCATGTGATGATGTAAACTTTTACTCACTGTCTCTGCTTTTGTTCTTAATGTCTTTGTTGTAGAGTAGTAGGACTTAAGTCTTATATTTCCTTCAATTGTCGATATTTATGAACCATATTGTGATGTAAGACATTTTTTCATGGTGTCCTCCCATCTGATAAAGCCATGACCTAAGTGAGTAATTTTGTATGGTAAGTGCCATGGTATTCCATCTTCTGTATGCAGGAATCAGAGGAAACCATTTTTTACAGTGGATAGTCTTTAAAATCACCTGACCTTCTAGTCAGAAGCCTCTTTCTTGTCAAAGGAGCATAAATCAAAATAAAGGGATAAAAACATAATCGTGCAAGGTGGAAGAGTCAAATAACAAAAAGAGTTTGTATGGGTGCTCTTGATATGGAGTGGCATTAGTTATATTTAGATAAGGTTTCATCAGTAAGAAAGCTTTAATATATTTTTCTTACAAATGTTGCATAAAAATACGTAAGTATTAATAATTTCTATCAATTTTGTAAAACCGTCTTAGAGTTTAAGAATTTAAATACCAAATTTGTGATCAAATAAAGTGAATCAAATGCAGTCAGATATATGTTTCTATTTGAATGTTTCTTCAGTGTGATGATTGGCACAGCAAATAGCCTAAAAAACTAAAAGATAACTGCACATAACTGGACTTCTTAATTGCACCAAGTTTGCTAAGCTTCATCAGAATTGATTTTTTTACTGTAGTGGTAGCATTGGTTGATTCTGTACACCAGTCTCTGAAGCTTGCGTTAAAGTACAGAAAGTAACCTAGTTTCTCATCTCCCTCTCATAATGAAAACACAAAGTAAAGGCCTTTTATAAGCGTATTTTGTAATGGAAATTTTAGCAGCCTTTTGAATGAACAATTATGTCTTTGTTTCCATGGAGCTAGCACTAAAATAGCTCAAAATCAGTGTGGTGGTATTAAGAATCTTGTGTTAGGCTTCTTTGGGGAACTTTCCACTTGTCCTGATCAAGGCAATTTCAATTAAAAAAATTGTGAGCAAAATGTTAACTAATCAAAAGTAAAATTCTGGAAGGTATTTGCTTTATTGAAGCTTTATTTTGTAAATATTTTCTGTGCTCCTCCTTTCCTTGAAGCCTTCCCATCAGCAATAGGAAATGTTTCACTTTTGTGTATAAACACTGGAGTGGTAACTTCATTCACAGTCTCTCACCTACAGGCGTTACGTGATGAAACCCAGGAGTCTGGGGATGTATATGTCTCTATTTATTAAGAATGTTACTTAAACGCTGAAAAATTTTGGTTTCACCTTGTGAAATTGGAGTGGGAGTGGGATGGTGGTGTGGTGACTTCATTTATTTCTTTAAAGTTTGAGGTGATTAAACTGGGGGTTTTTTTAGCTCTCTGTATGACTGTTCAGTATGTCTCTAAGTATAGAATCATAGAATCATTTTGATTGGAAAAGACCCCTAAGGTTATTGAGTCCGAACATTGACCTAGCACTGCCAAGTTCACCACTAAACCACGTCCTCCAGTTCCACACCGACAAGTCTTTTAAATACCCCTAAGGGTGGGGACTTGACCACATACCTGAGCAGCCTGTTCCAATGCTCAATAACCTTTCTGTGAAGAGTTGTTGGTAAAGAGTTTAGTGCTTCAAATCTCTTGGTGTTTCAGGTGGTAGAGCCTGAAACTGAAATCCTGAACCTGATGATTATTTTAGGATTGGTTTTTAGTCACTGTTTTTCAGCGTAAGGAGAGTAATTGCAATTGACTAGTTGATACAGAAAGTGTTATGTGTTTTCACATGTGGGAGTCCCTTCAAGGGTTTGAAATATCATCTGTTTTGTGGTCACTAATGACTGTGAAAGTATGTATTTCTCTCATGGAACCTCTTGTTTGCTAAGGAAGAAGTTTATTGCTCTCCTCTCTTCCCACCCTGTTAAAACTTTTTCCCACCACCAGCCCAGGGCTGCTGCATCTTTTCTTAAATGGAAAGAGAGGCCTTAACATAGACATCATTCCTCATTACCAGATTCTGATCTGTGTTTAGGAAAGTGTAAAGTTTGTATCACAGCAGGGAATATCAGAAGAAAACAAAAAGGAGATTGCTTCTTTTGTCCTCTTCCATTTTAACCACAGACTGGTAGCCTTAATGCATCATGTTAGAATATGTAATCAGCTTATTGAACATGTTAGTGGTAAACAAAAACCCATCAAAACAAAAGCAAAACAAAATTTCAGGAAATCTGAGAAAATAACAGATGGATCGCAGACATATCCTTTATAGCTTGCAGAATAAAAGCAGTGCATGTTTAGTGTCAGATTTTTAATTAATTATTTCAAAGGACTTTAAAAAATGTTTCAGAGTAGGTATCCTAAAAACTATGTAATGTCTGATTTTTTTCTAGCTGAGTCACTATAGAGTATTTAATCCAGCCAATCTGTAGTTCCTTTGTTTTGAGACTGTCTTGTACATACAGATTTGGGAGATACCTGGGGCTTCAGCAGCTGTGGCTCTTGAAAAGCTTTTCTAAGATTCCTGTTCTGTACGAGACTAAGGCAGACATGTGCTCTGAATACTTGCTAAAGCACCTGGTTGTCTGACCTTCATCCAGCTTTTTTTTTTTTTTCATTTGTTTGGTGCAGCCCTTGACTTTTCTCACTACCCAGCTTTCAGCTCAAACCTTGGCTGTGTTCCCTCTTTGAATCGGGTTCATCCGACAAGTGACTTTTAAGTGTTCATTTGGACTGTGTTCCATTTAACTTCTGTAGCTGAAGAAACTTTGTTTAGCAAATAGTGAGAAGACGATAGCTGCAACTGTCATGTATTTATCAAATATTTATTTATAGCAATAGTCAAAATCCTTAAGAATCAGATAGGTAAGCCTGTATGAGTCAAACAATTTTACCTGCCCTTTAAACATCTTGAGGAGTCTGTGTGTCCTTCCATAGCTTTCCTAGCATCTTTCCTGTACCTGAACTTGTCAACATGCATCCCTTATGTATACCATCTTCAATTACCTAATGTTGACTGTATTCCCATTGTCAATGTGATGAATTCTGGACATCCTCAGGAAATAAATATTTATGGAAAGAAAATAAATATTTGTAGAAAGAAATTGAGAAGCATGATTAGTATCTGCAGTTAAGATAATTTCTTCATGTTATAAATGACTATATTGAAGAGCTGAGAGTTTCATGTAGCTTATACTGCTAGTAGAAAGTTACAAAGATTTTTGTTCAACTGTATGTTCAACTTTGAATGTGTTACTTTCAGAATTTTCTCAGACTGGCTCTTGTGTTTCACAACCATTTGGAAGACTGCTAATATCTGGACAGTACTTCTGTAAAGACATCTTGATAGATTTACTTAGTAACTTTGTGGAATATTCTGCTTTCTGTAATTTGAAGCTTCCTGAGTTGTTATTGTTGATTTTTGCCCTTTGAGAAGATGGAAATTACTTTACTTTTTAGTTTTTTCCAGATTTGACAATTTCAAATTAAAAGGAAGGAAAAATACCCTGTGATGCTCTAGGGGCCTAAAGCTTGTGTGTGAAATTGTAAGCATCTGACCATGATGGCTTTTGTTATAAAATGTGATCGATAAGGCATTTGCTCATTCATGTCTTTTGTCACATCATTTCTTCATGTTTTCGCATGTTTTGTGAGTGCTAAATCTGGTTTGGTTGTGACCACATACATTTTAAAATGCCTTTTCTAAAGACTATCGTATTTTAATTATTTTCACAGCATGCAACTTTTAACCTTGGACATTTTCATATTTATTTTATTGAACATGATTACAAATCGATGTTTATTGTCTTGTGATTCTGGTTGCTATTGATGTAACAGTAAATACTTTTGTGCTGCATGAAAGAATACATAGCATTTAAAATATGAAGTACGTTCAAGTGCTCAGTCTGTGAAAGACTTAAACAGCTTTTCCTAATGTCCAGTCTGAGCTTCCCCAGCTTAGATGGGCATGCACCTTCATTCTATTTCCTCATGTCCTATTCCTGGTCACCACAGAGAAAGATCAGCACTTCCCACTCTGCTGCCTGCCTTCAGGAAGGTGTATAATGCAATGAGGTCACCCCTCAGCCTTCTGTCCTCCAAGCTGAACAAACCAAGTGACTTCAGCAACTTCTCATAAGTCTCTGCCCTCAAGATGTTGCTCTGTCTTGGTTGCCCTCCACTGGACCCGCTCTAATAATTTGGTGTCCTTCTACTGTGGTGCCCAAAGCTGCATTCTCAAGGTGAGGCCGCCCCAGTGCACAGCAGAGTGGGGCAGTGCCCTCCCCTGACCAACTGGTGATGCTGTGCCTGATGCACCTGAGGATACAGCTGGCCCTTTGGACTGCCAAGGCATGCTGCTGACTCATGTTCAACTTGCCATCAACCAGGACCCCCGAATTCCTTTCTGCAGGGCTGTTCTCCAGCCTCTCACCCCCCAGTTTGTACATATAACCAGGATTACACCCATCTCAGGTGGAGAATCCAGTAATTGCTCTTGTTAAATTTCATGCAGTTGTTCATTGCCCAGCTCTCTAGTCTATCCATACCTCTCTGTAAGGCCTCTCTATCATCAAGGGAGTCTATAACTCCTCCTAACTTAGTATCATTAGCAAAGTTACTTAATGTACATTCAATTCCTGCATCAAGATCATTTATAAAACATTGCAGAACACTGGCCATAATATTGAGCTGCAGAGAATGCCACTAGTGGCTGGCCACTAGCCTGATGTGACCTGATTGACTACAAACCTTTGAGCCCAACCTGTCAGTCAATTGCTCATCCAGCATATTATGGACTTGTCTAGCCGTGCCCTGGACATTTAGTCCAGAAGGGCACTATAAGAGATGGTTTCAAAAGCTTTGCTGAAATAAAAAAAAGCCACATCTACTGACTTCCCTTGGTGAACTAGTTGGGTGACCTTGTCATAAAAGGAAATTAAGTTTGTAAAACAGAAATACATAATAATGAACTGCCATGTAATGAAGTATTAGAAAATGTACTAAGCATGAAACACCTGTACTGCAGCTGATGGCTCACCATTTGAAATAGAAAATATTTATTCAGCTAATTCACACTTACAGTCTTCATGTGTCTATATTCCTAGTTTTTATGGTTTGAGATAAAATTCAGGTTATTTATTTCAGGCAAAATACGTTTTATGTCATTGATTAAATACCTTTATTAGTGGCTTTAATAAATAGTTATTAATTTTAAAAGACAGATTATTAAATATATATGCTTACAGGCAACAGTATTTCTCATAAATATTAAGACAATTGTTTTAAAAAGATGGGCATCATAAAATAATAAAAGAAAAAGTGAGAAAAAAATAAACTTTCTTGTAACATTTTGCAGGATTTAAAAAAATTTTACTCTACCAGTGATCTGAAGTAAGCTTCAAATATTACTTAGGATATTTAGTTATTTAATTATATATTAAATGCATATAGTAAAAAAATTTAAATATTTTAATACAGTGTTTTAATACTGTTGTTAAGACTATCACTATTAAGGCTGAGCATGATAAATCCTTTTTATAAAATACATTTTGATGTATTTTTAAGAATACTGTAAGGTTATTTTTCTGAAGAAATTGATGTAATTTGAAAATAATTAACAATGAAGTAATATCTAAAAAGACCTATATAATGTCTTTTGAAAATTGTGTTGTGTATATGATTTGGTCAGGAATCTGGCATATCAAGAAGTTAATCAGATGAGAGAGCTTTGTGGAAACTACTGTTTCATCTTCTAAGATATTTTAAATGTCTTGAGCTGAGAGAGGAAGGGTTAATGGGAATTTTAATATTAGGGTACTTTAAACAAACTTGGTTTGCCTTTGCATACTTGATGTGTTGTCATGTATTGTTAAAGATAGTTTGGATAACTGTTTTTTTTTTTTTTAACCTGTGAGCATTAATGAAAGGGCATGCTGTCTTTCTTTTATTATGTTGCTCAGGCTGTGAGGTATTTTTATTTGTAAACTTAGCCTTTTTTATATACCTTGTCTATTACACTTTTTACATTTTTATTTTAATTGGAGTAACTCTGAAATCACTTCTTAGAAATGCAATTAGTGTGGCTTTTGTTGATTAACAGCACAGTAAGTTTGTTAAAATTCTCACTAAAATCAGAGCAGATGTTATTAACGAAACTGTTTCACATAGTATATGCACTTGAGTGTTTGTCAATATGAAGTCTCCTTTAAAAGTACTTGTGCCCTAAGTGAATAATTTTACTTAAGTATATCCCGTGCACACTGCATGTCCTTTTGTTCTGGTACAAGCCTAAAAAGTAGGGAAGCCATGACTATCTCTGCTCCTGTGTTCTATGAAGAGAGCAAGACGGGATCTAATAGTGTTCAATCCATGATACTGCTGTGTCAGATCTTTAACCTGTTCCAAAACAAAACCAGCAAGAAAATCATCCCCCCAAAAAACTCCACCCAAGGCAATGTAATCTTAAATCAACCTTTGAATTCTTTGTAATTTTTACTGACTTCGAATTAGGTAAACAACCTCCTGTGGTGCCACTATAGAGTGGTTGACATGGCCCTTAAACTAGAGTGAAAATGGGCAAGGAAATATTTATCCCTCTCTCCCACCTCATGAGTTCTCCCCATCTTGCACATGGATGTCTGTGGTTGGACCGAGGGCTGGCACAGCCTCCTTCAGCATGGCCACTGCTACCAAAACCTCGGGGGGGGAATTTGTTCATGTGTCAAGATGCTATTGAGTTGCGTTGCAGTAATTGGCTTGAACCGACAATCAGATTAGGAGGGAGGCTGGTAAAAAAGCATCTTTATTAATGCGGAAAAAATTAAATTTAAATTTCTCAGTGTCAGTCAAACCTGCAGTATGTTAGCAAAACGTGGATCTGAGTCATCAGCTAAGGGAGGGGGAAGTGTCTAGGCTAGATCAAATTTGCATCAATATTGTCACTGGTATTGAAAATAGTATTATTTACAGTACTAGAGATTACTTTTCAATACAGAAGAGGCATTTGGAAGTTGTGTGACAGTACCTCAGTGGATGAGTCTTTCCACATAGAAGCCTGTAGGAGAAGCATTCAGAAGTGAGCCCTCGTCTCTGTGGGACTGAGGAGGGAGTGACATATGCTGCTTAATTTTAAGTTAAATTTGACATCAGAAGTTTCACTGGCACTTCTTGGAGGACAAATTGATACAGAATCAGGTGGTTTTAAGTGATAAATGTTTTTGATACTGCTGTACTTTGTTAACAAACATTGTGCTTCTGAGTAGGTGTAATAACCTTGTTACAAAAAAGTTAGAGCATGCCCTGTTTTTCTTTGGGAGTGATGCCCAGTTTATGATCAAACTATTAATTTTCTTCTGGTTGTTAAGAGCAGCCGCAGTTTGGCTTTGGAACTTTTCATGTGCTTTAATTGTGTTTAGCTAGTTTTGACTAGATACGTTTTTTCTGGTGGATTTTCCTGCTCCCTAGACAAATGAGGAATGTACTGATGCCTTAGGTTTTAACTTTTCTATTTTCAAATTCTGTACTGCTTAGAGTGTAACTCTGAAGTTCCTTGTAGCCTGTAATTCCTGTTCTCTCATACTGGGTAGACATAACAAAGCCTCTCCAGGCTTTGCCTTCAAGGACAACCAGGCTGTTTTTAGGCCCAAAATGTGTAAACTAAAGATTCTAAGGGGGGCAAGCTGAGGGGTGTTACATCGCTAAAACTGGGGCTTTAATTGGAGAATTAACCCTGATATGCAAATGGTCCAAACCTATAAAAGTGTGAAGAACTCGTGACCTGTCGTCCATCTTGGGGTCCAATTCTTGGAAGCAGCCTCTGGCTCCCCCAGGGTGTACCTTGAAGGCCCTTCAAATAAATACCTGTCTTTATTCCCTTACTCTTGTCTAGTCTTTGTTTCTAGGTGGCTGGAGGAGGCATCAGTACAGGAAATAGAGACATGAAGAGTAATTGGTAAATTACTTAGACCTTCAGAATCAGAACAAAGCCATCTTTTGCTTAAAAGATACAAAACGTAGAAGAACTTAATCCAGCTACTGGTGTTCAAAGTCCTGGTAGTGTTATGGCTGTAAAAGGGTGGATTTTTTTTCCTCCCTCATGTGTTTCTGTAACTTCTGTAATTTCTGTTATAAAGAGGATTTAAATGTGACATTTTTTGAGGAGGTAAACCCTAACTATGTCTTAAATGGAAGTGTCCCAAGAAGAACTAATGGACTAATTAGTTGTTTTGTTAACTGAAACAACTGAAAGTGAAGTAGTTTATTTGGAGAACACAATTATGGTTATTGCCTGTATTCAGTAAGTTAAAAATATCATTAGATTTGCCATGTAATAAAAGTTGGGAGGAATACTGGAAGGAGAGATGCTTGAACTTTTGATCAAGATTTTACAGTCATTTTACTGACTATGTTCTTGCAAAGTTGTTCTCATCTGTTTACACATAGGATGAATTGGCATACTGCTTCTGATTATTATCTATTTGATTAAAGAGCACCGGAATAAATTTTCTATTTTGCCAGTTGATAATTGTTTCTGAAGACCTCACTTATGAAAGAGCTTTTATGGATTATGATTACTTAAATAGCTGTGCTTTTCCCATTTATATAACTGTTCCATTTCCTCTGAAGTAACATTTTCACCTAAATTAAGCACTGATTCTGTTTTACACCCGACAAAAGGGGAAAACCACACTCTCCATGTTAATCATAATGAAGTAAGACATAGGCCTGTGGATATGTTTGTAGACATTTTAATGTAAATTAAAATTTCTATACTTTATTAATTAGTTATAAATAATATAAATTAATGTTAAATATTCAAAATACAATAATGCATTTCATAAGGTAAAAATACAGAATAGCAAAATAGTACTTTCATATAGCCTTTCCCAAAGTATCTTTGTTGCTCTTTAACATTCACATCTGCATATTTCAATTTGGAGTGTTTAAATGAGATCTGAAAAGTCCTTTTGATCAATTCTGCTGATTTTATGGCTTTAGATATTTTTAAAGGCTGAACTGTAACTATAATAGTTCCTTTTTGGTTTTTTTCCCCTTTCTAAATTGTATAAGAAGTTGAAAGTAACTGAATCCAGCCATTTGAGAAGACCTTGTTTAGAAGTTCTTTTATTTACTGCTTAGTATTTTATGCTTTTCCCCCAAACAAAAATGTGTTTAAGTTCTTTTGAGATGATGCAAAACCAGTCTCAGATGTCAAGTTTGACTGGTGTCTCACGTGAATGACTTCTAATTTGATTTGACTCTTTTTTCTCACTTCTTCATTTAAGTGTGACTAGAATGCTGTGGATTTTTTTTTTTTCATTTTTTAATAAGTTAGGTGTATTAAGTCATTTGTGTTCTAATTTCAAAAATATGATTGAAGAATATGTTAGGCATCACCAAACATAATTACTTCAAATGACAGCTGATTATTTTAGAAATAAAGTCTTTGTTAATAAAACATGTCTACATAGAAGGACTGTGATTGAAAATGTTTTCTAATGTGATTAAAACCCTCTTTCCTTACAGACCCCTCTTTCTATATTTTTTAAAGTCTTCTTAGTAATAAATTGATAATTTGCTTCTGATGATTAGAAGAAAATCTTAATTATGTACTGAGAAAAAAATTATCATAATATTTTTTGTACTTTGGCAATTTTTGAGGATTTTTAACTAAGCAGAGTACGAATTTCTCTTTTAATACAATTAAGAACACTTGAATTTCCTCCACTATGTAAGATCTACCCCTGCAATTATTGACACTTCATCTGTAGTTGTCTTGTAATCAAATCAAATGATATGTGATTTCGGTTTTACTCAGTTACATGATGCCTTGAAAAGAATGCTTAGTACAGATGGAGCTCTGTAATTAGATTTGCAGATGGGGTGTTTGAAACTCAGACCACAGTGATACTGTTTTCAAAATCTGACATTGAGTCTTAGAGAGAAGATAAAAGTGTATCCTTAGGTGTTCCCTCCAAGCCTCATTAGTTGAGCAAATGATGAGTAGGAATAGTATCAAAACATGGTAGAAATGTTAAGGAGTGATGGAGTATTTTGCTGAAAAAATATTATTGCCTCTTCACCATATTTTTTGTAAGCACTTCTCTTGGTTGACTTTTTGTTTTTAATGAACCAGCTAAGAGATAATATGCTGATGAGAGGGAGGAGAGAGTTTATTATCCTAATTCTTTATTAGTAGAACTATCCTTTCATTTGAAATTTGGTTTAGCAATTATGTATAAATGTAGCTTATGATGGGAATCGTGAATGGGAAGGGTTTGGTGTTGTTTACAGAGAAGTATAGTGCTTATGTTACTATACTTGTGTTGTGTACATCATAAAGTTTTTCAGAAGTCTATTTTCTTCTTATCTCATAGGGAGTAATAGAAGTTCTAACTTCATTTCATATCTTCTACCCTATATTAACTGTGCAGTCTCACAAACATTATTATAAATGGCCTCACAGTGATGTTAGCTTTGTGGAAAATGTTTTGGTTCTTAGTAGCAGTCAGAAAAGCAAATTAAATATAAGGAAGCATTAATAAGGAAAAATGAGCAATACAAGAGCCATTTTTATGAAACTCTATAAATTAATCATATGTCTGTATTTTGAATGTTGTATGAAGTTCTGATGATTTCCAGTCTCAAAAGAATATATTAGGACTAGCAAAAAGTATGAAGGGTAAGAAGCGTGATTAAATATAGATTTCGGATGAGGAGTGACTTAACAAAATAAGATTGTTCAGCTTGGAAAAGAGATGACCAAGTGTATTGGAAATATAAGTGAATAAAGAGAAGAATGTGATAGAAAACACCTGATTTCTGCTTTTTAAAATGCAAGTAGCAGAGGGCTAAAATTAAATAATCCTGTGGCAGCTGTAAAACAAGATAGTTTTACACAAATAGTGGGGAAAATGTGGGACTCCTTACTATGGGCTGTGAAGGCTCCAAAAAGTTGGGAGTTCAGAAACTAATCAGAGAAATTATTGAAGAAAATCTATTTGCTTATTGAAACAAAGATGCTGTTTCTGGAGCAAGATATTCCTGTGTTACAAATAATGGGAGGTTGAGATGCTATAATGGAGAAAATTCAGTATATGCACAGCCTATACTATTACGCTTTTTGTAGATACTTGGGCTCTTGTCACTGAATTTCAAATGCTGAGATACTTCATGTAATCGAGATCCAACAAGCTTCTTACATAAGGGAAAGTGACCACTAATAAATTGTTTCTTACACTTATTTATCTGCCTTTCAGTTTCCTCCTCTAAAATAATCCTTTGTGATTAGAATTGCATCTCCTGTATTACTGTGTAATTCTGGCCTTTGTTCTCAACTGTGTTATCATCTATAAGTTAAAGAAAAGATTTTATTGGATGAAGAACTGCATAATAAATTAAGAAGCAGCTTGGAGGAAGGCAATTAGGATGCACTTGAAGGTTTGTAAAACAATTCATTATGGTCTGTGTGGTGCCTCCTTTAGCAATTGAGGTTTTGGGTTTTATCGTGACACAAAGAAGATCTTAAATCATTAATGACAGCTAAAACCCTGTGGGAGCCCAGCCACAAACTAGAACAGTTTTCTTACACTATTTGAGAATTATTTAGAGAAGCAAAGGGGACAAATATTGACAAATCTGGTTAAAAAATCCTAGCCTTACAAAACTTGGTGTCAGAAATTGCTCTTATAACCAAGGGGAGCTTCTTCTTGTAAGGACTTGGAAAGAATAAATTGGATTAGAAAAGTTTTAAGAGTTTTAAAAGCACAATTCCTGTCCTTCATCTTGTGCACTTTTGAGGACAAGAAAAATGTAACAAATAGTATAACTTGTCTTGATTTTCTTAAAGAAACACAGAACCTTAAAGAATATATGGACTGTCTTTGCCTGAAAATTTAACAAACTACCAAAACTGAAAAGCAACAGGAGTTATATGGCCACTGTTAAGGAGTCTGGCTATTGATTTTTCCGGCCCTGACACCTTAAATTCATGTATATGTATTCTGCATTTTTTCACCTACTAGGCAACATTGAGCTTTTGCAAATTATGGTATTTCCTGAGAATTCATTTTGTTTGGTAACAACTAATATGATTTAGAAGGATTTTGCTAGCTATAAATTAAAATTTATATGGGAAAATGCACTCATCAAGAGAAAAAACCAAATTTTGGGGTAAAACCATGCTGGTTTATACATTTGGTTGTGCTTATTTATAAAATATAGTCAATGGGCATTTCAGTCTTAATAAGAATTAGGCAGGTTCTACAGGAAGCTTTTCTTGACCTCCATTGATAAATTTTAACTCTATAATAGGTATTGTTTTGTTATTATTTCCTGCAATCTATATATCTTTTTAATAGGAAAAATTCTCGTTGCACTTCCTCATTTACTGTTGACTTTTACCTAGTTATGTCACGTGCTGAGAATTAAAGGGAACTATATCACCTGTCCAATATTAGTTCTACAGTCACTAAAGAGTCACTAAAGAGTCACTGTTCAGAAATGAGTGAGGGCTTTTCACTGTGCCAAACACGAGGTTGTTTTCTGCCATGTTAACTTTTTGGGGAAGAGGGCTGTATGGTAAGTAGTTAATTAAAAATGAAAGATTGATGAAAATGAGCATGTCAAAATTGAATGTAGAGCTTCTCTAGTTGGTGATGGACATTGCCACTGGAAAGTCTCAAAATGTTGATACCAACCAAAAATGTTACTTCCTATCTCAAAATTACTGATGTAAGCAAGCAGCAGGATGTTGAGAATTAAGGATGCTGTTCTTCCCATGAAGCTCCTGCTCTTCAGCAAAATGAAGCTGAGTTTAAGACCAGTGCTGTGCACATCTCTTTTCAGTATTTGAGATCGTTTATACCTGGCATTGTGGTTTCCTTGGGCTATCACTCTACCATTAATCATTAAAGTACACCTATAGGTATCAGCTGGAAAATGGCACTGTCATAACTAAGTTCATTAGAATTATTTTGGTTTTAAATACTTCATAACCATGATTTATAGTTTCCGAGCTTTTAAGAGTTCTACAGTGTTTTGTGACAAGAGAGAAATGAAACATTTCAAAATGAAAGCAGTGAAAGACCATAAAGAAACCCAAAACTTAAGAGAGAGATGGACAACAGAACAGGATACTTTAAAAATGAGTTATTTAATTTTAGAAATTAAAGTAGGTAACAGATAGCTTAATCTTAATAGAGAAATATGAGTAATTCATTTTCTTACCAAAGAACAGTGCAGTGGTATAAAAAAAGCAAGCTGGGTTTATGGCGATTGGTGTTTAGCAAGGTAAGTGGCATATAAGAGAGGTCCTGAATAGTGAGGAAAAACAGATAATGCCCTCAGAGACAAACCACTTTGTCTTCCTGTTTGTACCTCATGGGAAAGAAGGGGACAGAGTAGTTGTTTTGGGTTTACAGACTAAGGGTCCATATATGATGGCTGCTTAGAAGAAGATGGTGGGCTAGTACATGGGGGTAGTGGCCTTTGTCCTGATAGTATGTCACTATTTTTGTGGTCTTAGCCGAAGTGTGTAGGTACCACACACACCATAATCCTCACAACATCCTTTGTCATGTTTTTCTTCTTGAATTATTATGTGTCCTTGATGTACCTGGGAGTAATCCCACAGACTATTCTGAAATAAACCCCATCATTTTCCAAGACTAAAATTCCATAAACTGTATCGTTGCAATTTATTCGAGTCACAGAACGCATCTGTGAGTTAACATGCAAAATAAAAATTTCTTTGACAGGTATGTTTGAATAATAACAAATGAATAAAATAAAGAGACAAAAAATTTTTTTAAAACCCCAATTGTTCTGAGTTACTGGCGACTTCTGTTGACTACAATTGTTTATTAGTATTTATTGCAAATACATTCTGTTTGCTCCTGTATGTGAAGTTTGGAAAACAGGCGTATGTGCACTGAGGGATTTTTCAGTTGTTTTCTTTTAAAAACAGACACTGCTGTTTGCACAAACATGTTGTGTGATATTGTTTGCTGTGCAATACAAATTAGATTTAAGTCAATGTGTAATTGTTGAAAATTTAATGTGTCTTTGAGTTTCAATTTTTTGGTGATGCTCTCTGATAACTGTTGAACCTCTGCAAGGTTTGCTTTACAGAGATAAAATATTATTCAAATTACCTAAAGAAGAAAAAAACTCAAAAAGCTCCCTATAGTTTGTGACTCTTGAAAAATAACTAAGGGATTGTGCTGACCTATTAGATTTGGCTGTTCAAGTTTCAGCAGTGCAATTGTGTAGTCTTGTTAGTAGAAGAGCCTACAAAAGTAGCTGCTAAAACCATTTATTTTTTCAGAGTACATTTCATTTGTGACTCTCATAACTCTTAGTTATTTCAATTTCTTTTGCTTCTTTTCTGGCTTGGAAACAAAGTAGATACTTTAAAGCAAAAACAACAACAACAACAACAATAAAAAAGAACAGTTCCAAAACACCACCAAGTAACTACTTGTTTTAAAATATACCTGGTTATTGAAACTAGGAAATTAGAAGCATGAGCTTATACTGTACTTGCATCTGTACCTTGATCTTAAAGTTATTTTTGAAAGTGAGAGAAGACAGGCAAGAATGGGCTATGAAGTATTAAAAGCAAAATGAACCAGTAATATCTGTTTACTAATATTATTTTTCATGCTCTTTAAGTGGTGCTCATTTATCAACTTCTTTATAGTCCATAAAAATCAATTTTGAATTTTTGCTTTCAGACATGTGGCAAACCTAAGCTGCTTGGTTTCATTTATTAAAATAAATTGTCAGTAACTGTTCCCCTTTTTGAGGTAAGAAAGTCCCTTATCTAAGTGGCTGATATCTTTTGTGATAAAGTCAAGATCAGAAGTAATTTATAGGAGAAACTGAACTAGATAAACTGAAAATACATTACTTCCAAGTTTGAGAGTGGTTTTAATTTTAGTTCACTGAAAATAAACCTACAGGTTTTGCTTCTTAGTCTTTAATTATTCAGGTTCAACATCTTGAACTAAAAGCTCATGTTCTCCTTTGGCCAAAAATGATTTGGTGGAGATGGAGATAATAAATAGGAAGAGTGTATCCTTCTAGTGACACAGGAACAGACCAGGAGGAGGACTTCTGCGTTTGTGTTTTGGATTAGGTACTTTTATGTAAAATTCTTTTATCAGTGTTCATTTCTGTCAGAAGTGATTGGATTACTTTACAAATTCTTCTAAGTGGGTAAGATTTGTCGTGTGTCACACTTTAAAAATCTCTTCTTTGCATCCTTCTAAGGTAGGACTTTTTATTTCAAGGAATCTGAGTCTTGTGCTAAAGAAGCTTTAATGAAGGCAGGTATTTGAACTTTATCAGACTAATTCCTGTCTTACCCTAAAATAGTTTTTTTTAAAGTTAGGTAAAGAACAGCTTAAGAAAATTGTGCCAAATAGCCCATTTTGGTGGGGGTTTTTTGTATGGTTTGTGGTTTGGGGTGTTTTTTTTCTTTTTTCTCTTTAAGCCTCCACAATACTTAGAAAAGGTCTGACATTGTGAAGTATGTGTTTAAGAGAGCAGGGGAGAGAAGGAGTTGTAATTTTCTCCTAGCAAACTATTAAGTCAAACTATTGACTCTAAGGTACACAGCCTTTTGGTCTGTCCAAGTGTAATTGATACTTGCCTCGGTAAATCATACATTTATGCGGTTGGTCTACCACTGGAGCTGATCTGCCTGCAGGAGTATCCTCCTCCCTCAAATGAAAATATAAGAAAATGAAGGCAAATCACTGAGATATTTTAAAACTTGTATAATAACAAGCTCATTCTTGAAAGTACTAGATGCTGACCATGTTACTTCATTTGTATTGTCTCAGCAAGTAAAAAAAACATTTGAATTAATTTCTCAGATTACTTTAAAATTGTCAATAGACTTACTAGGTAGCATTCCCTTAGTGACAAACTGCTGAGTATGTGCAATATATTATTCAGAGTAAAAATGTTTTTGAAGTTAAAATGAAGGAAGGCTAGTTTAAAAGGAGTATGTTAATGCACAGAATTACATCCTGTTGTAATGATTCACATGAGAATCAGTCTTTTTAGTGCTGTCATTTGGTTATAAACCATATTGTGAGCACACTGGTTAAGATTTATCTGACATAACTTTAGATGTGCGTGTCTGAACTCGTTGTCCTTTTATAGTCAGTAAAAAGTACTACATTCCCCGAAAAAGACTTACTTCATTCTGATGTTGCATCTAAAACCACTGAGATGAATCACTTCCCTGAAGCATCTTTTACTTTCCAATGATGGTAAGGAGAATTGTGAAAATTAGCCCAGATACACATAGCTGTAATTCAAACCTCTAAGGACTACCATTCACCAATTTAAATTTACCATTTAAAAATAAATAAAGAATGTGTACCAGTTATGAAACATACCTTCTTAAGTTTTTTTTAGCTGTGATTTTCTCTGTAGTTTTATTGATTTATTTAGGTTAACAAGTGCATATCATCTGCACACATTTCTGTCACTGAACAGTTTAATTTATTCCATTTAGCATTCTAAATGCTTTTGCCCAAAGAAATCTTCTTTCATGCAGTTGAAGAAGAATCTTCCTAAAGATCTGAATTAATTGTTTAGAAATTTAATGGTTTAGTTAATGACCAGAAAATAGTAACTTGTTTTTTCCTGCCTGGGTCCCCTACCGCTTTTCTCTGACAACTGTGTTTTCATGCTTATACTGTTGCCCTGTCTTTATAAAAGAAACAGTAGCAGTCTGATTTCACATATTTTGAATTCTCACTGGTGATTGTGAAATCAGTTCAGTGTTGTTTTGTAGGAAAGACGTTCCAGTTTTGCAAGAATTTTTCTTCAATGTTTTATGATGGCTTTAATTATCAAGAGTTAAATGTTTACTAATTTTCTCTTCAAAACAACTGATTGATTTGGGATTTTAAGAGGTTTTCAATCCCATTCCAGTAGGTTATTCTCAGCCCCTTTCCCAAGGAAACGTGCATCAAATGCAAAGTCAGCTGGTTTGCAATGCCTGAAAAGATAGAGGAGCATCAGGGAGAGGAAGAGAAATAATAACTTTGTTTCCAAACTGTTTACCTCCTATATAGCTACAAGGAAACACTTTTTTTAATCTGGTCGTATATGTTTATATTTGAACCTAAAGTGCTTCAGTCCAAAACTGGGTTGCTGTCATGTTGACTGTGATATGCCCTCATTTATTTTTGCCTTTAGAAAAAGCAGAGCAAATGTGATGGTAGTTAATTAGGAGAGGGAATGTAGGAGTGACTTGGTGCAGATAGGGCCTGGATGTGGTTAGGGCTGTAGTAATTGTACTATTGTGATACTTGAATTTTTCAGTGGCACTATCTGTCTACTATTGGAATTCATATTCTTGATTTTTGTTTAAATAAATGCAAATAGGACTCAAACTTGAAGGAAGCTAGAAAATGCTTCTTTGACAGCAATTAATCTCGCTACAAATTTAGAGATTTAAATGCTTGAAGACTTTGGTTTATATAGTTCTAATATACTTTAATCGTTGCTGTCTACAGCTTCCTGATGAAAGGAAGTGGAGAGGGAAGTTTTGAGCTCTTCTCCCTGATATCTAGTGCCAGGATGCATGGGAGTTGTTCAAAGCTGCATCAGGGTAAATTTAAATTGGATGTTAGGAAGCATTTCTTTATGAAGAAGGTGGTCAAACACTGGAACAGGCTTTCTGAAAAGGTGTTTGATGCCCCAAGCCTGTCAGTGTTTAAGAGGTGTTTGGATAATGCTGTTGTCAACATGCTTGAACTTTCAGACAGTCCCAGAGTGGTCAGGCACTTGGACCAGGTGATTCTTCCAGGTCCCTTCCAACTGAAATATTCTATTCTCTGTTAATTTCAGTCCATTCTTCCAAACTTGATTTGAAGAATCTGATACTAAAAACCTCCAGTTTTCAAAAGTCAACAGTTTAATTCTAGATGTTCGGCAGCACATATTTTATTGCATTTCAAGAACTGGTATGAATATACTATCTGAGATATGGAGACAACTTCTTGTGTTTGGGGCAGTATTTCTTCTATGTTCAGGATCAAAAGGTCATAAAAGACCTGCCTAGGTTCTGTAGAGATGTGGTAACTAAGGAAGAAACACTTGTATTGCATAGCATGATGAATGGTAGAAACTTACTGAGGAGTGGTCACAATATTGAGAAAAATGGAGATTCCAAGTAAAGCAGCTGCTTTTCAGAATGGTGATGTAGGTTACTGTAGGTTCTTGGAGCAATTTGCAAGGAGTGTCAACCTGTTGTTATAAACAATCTCAGCGTGGGGAATATAGTCTAAATTGCTTATTACTGGCAGTTTAGTACCACTTTGGGAGGAATTATTTGTTCACCACAGTCAACAAACCTGGAACCATGATCTGAGCATTAGATTGGTGCTTCATTTCTTACAGCTGTGCTGGGAAAGATGCAGAATATGACAAAGTAAAAGCAATACTTCAAGATACTTAATCACAGTGAAAGCATGGTCTTTACTGAATGTTAAATATTCCCTTGAAGAATGCAAAGACTTGGTATTTGGCATAAAAAAAGATTGTATTTGAGATGAATGATATAAGAGCACTGATTTATGGTATGGTATACTGGCTTCTGTAAGGATTTCTATCAAAGTGTTCATGTTGTACTCCAGCTGATATTTGTCTTATTACAGAAATCTTCCACATGCTATATTAAAAATAAGTTACTTTATGGAAGTATGATTTAACTTTTTGTTATGTGGTGTTGCATCCACAGTTTTACTGGACTTAGAAAGTTGCAAATTCATTATGAATATTTAGTTGCTTGTTGGCAGTTTTTAATATGGCATAGTTCTTTGAAGCATTACCCTCAGGGGCTCCAAGATCTCTTTTCTGGATGATTATATCAGACTTTGGAGCCTGTTGTCTTGTACACATGAGGAAAAATATAATAATGTGGTATTACTTTGCATTTATTAATTTTGAATTTTTAAGCATTGTTGCCTGGACAGTTGATATCAGAAAAATCTTTGCAGCTCTCAGTAGTTGGTGTTTTTTAACTGTGTTTAATGATTTCTGGCTCTTCAGCAAAGTTTGTCCCTTCATTTAGTGTCAGCACGTTACCAGCTCATTGTCACTGCGGTTCTCTGCCGGTTACCTCCCCCTGTTGTGGAGACTGGTTATTCCTCTTTACCTGCTGTCTTCCTTGGGAAGTGCAGGTACAGAAATGTTGTTACAGCATACTTTTTTTGTAGTGAATGTTCTACTTCTTTTATTGGCTGAATTCCATTTGATTGTGCACATCATAAAGCAGAGGTGCCTGCTTTATTTCTTGAACACAACCATGTTCATTTATTTCTGTATACTCACTTCACTTTTGTTTAGCTTTTCCTTGTCATCTTAAACTTCTTTTTATCAAGACTATTAATATTTTTAATTCATTATGAATTTAGGATAACTACTTTCAAGAAGTCACCTCCCCCTGTGTTCCTAAATTTTTGCTATCATTGTCAATTAGTTCATTAATTTGTTTCCTTTATTAAGGAAGTTTATTTTAATGATAATTATGATAATTTTTACTGTCTGAAATATACTTAAACTGAAGTTAAGGGCAAGTAGGAACTTTTCAGTGTTTTCTTTGGTGAAATAAACAGTCACCCTGATGGGCTACACATTTCTTGTTGCCAACCGTACAAGTAAAATAATTGTAGCACCTCCTGGATAGTCTGTAGCCCAGTAGAAGATCCTCCATAAAACCAATTTTATTAGCAGTCAGTGTATTTTTTGATGCAGATTTTCTGAGATGTTTTATAGAATGAGAAATCTTGGTTTTGATAGTACTGAAATATCCTGTCACTTCAGACTGACACAGGAGCTTCATTTCAGTCTCTTAAATGTTACATGTTAGTATATTGATTTACATTAGAAAGAAAATACAGTTTGAATTATTTTAGTCTTTAGTGAATTATTTCCATCTGCTTTACTCATTCTATATTAGTTTATTTATTTAAATTAACTAGGATTTTACAATGAATAGTGTTTGAGGAAAGAGGATCCGTCTATATTGTACCTCTTCATTCCAACTGAGGCATTACTGGATTTTTCCTTGGTTTTAAGTCCATCTTATCAAAAGCAAATTGTGGGATTCATCTCACCTAAATTAGGTAGTATATCTAGTCTGAAGGTAGTATATCTAAATATTATCACAGAATTTTTGAGGTTGAAGCAGAAGTCTGGATGTTCTCTGATCCAACCCCCCTGCAAAAGCCAGGCCAACTAAGGCTGGTTGTCCAAATCTGTGACCACATGGCTTTTGAATTTATCCAGTGATGAGGACTCCACAGGTACAATTTTTCATCCTAGACATCCTCCTCTGAAGGAAATGGAAAAAAGTAGATACTTCCAGGAGGTGTTTAATTTCATCTTGGGATAAGTATCTAAGACACTGCAATTGAATGTCTTCTATGTCTTCAACATAATCTCAGAGAGGCTCATCCTGGTGAAGAAATATCTGAGAACACAACAACCCAGATTGCTGATGAAGTATGCACAAGTTGCTGCTGTTTTCAGAAATAGAAACTCCACCTGGGTTTCTTGAAAAGAGAGTAAAAACTCTGTGAAATTATTTCGTTATTCTAAAGAATGACCATAGAAATACTGTGCTTCTAATCTTGCAATTTTTTTGCCTTCCTTTGGTACACATTATGTGTTTACCAAATATGCAAATATATGATATGCAGTCACAAGTTTTAAATTAAAGTACTAATTATAATTAGGATAATAGTTTTATTTGAATGCAATTAAATGTCTCAGGAGAGCTAAGGAGGTAGTCAGTGTATATATTTAGCATATTAGAAGCTTTTATGTTACAAAATTATAAATTGGTTATTAGCAATTAATTGATAGAGGAAAAAGTAATTTGAAAGTGAATGAAAAGTATGAATTAGGGTGGAAGCCGAAGATTATCCTTGCTTACTTGTATTAATTGTCTGAAGATTGGGTATGAAAGAAGTCTTTGAATATTTGGAAAGGTTTAGCCATCAAAAAAAAGTTTGCATAGTATTTCAACTTGCTTATTTTTTAGAGTTTAATTTGAAGGCAATACCAACTGCTTTTAAATAGGCCACAGAATTGCCTTCTATTAAAAATAACTGTTGAAATTGTGCACTTATAAGAGATAATTTTTTGAATATCTTTAAAACATGTTATTGAAATTTTAATTATATAACTCCATGAAACAAATAGAACAGAAAGTCTTAGAATTATTTAAATATTAATTTATTCCATTATTTCATGTAATATATTTACAGTTTCTGAAATTAGTGTTACTGACAGGCTGAGAGAGTTGGCATTGTTCAGCCTGAAGAAGAGAAGACTCCAGGGAGACCTTGTAGCACTTTCCTGTACCTAAAGGGGGCCTAAAAGAGAGCTGGACAGGGAGTTTTTACAAGGGCATGTACTGATAGGCTGAGGGGGGGAAGGCCTTAAACTGAAGGAAGGAAGGTCTAGATTAGATATGAGGAAGAAATTCTTTGCTGTGAGAGTGGTGAAGCACTGGAACAGGTTGCCCAGAGAGATTGACCAAGGCTGGATGGGACTCTGAGTAACCTGGTCAAGTGGAAGGTTCCTGTCGATGGCAGTGGGGTTGGAACTAGATGATCTTTGGGGTCCTTTCCAACCCAAGCCATTCTGTGATTCCATGACTATGAAATTTCACATTGGTGCTTTCAAAATTCTTTAAAGTTACTAGGATGAAGTAGGACGCATGAGAGTCAGTCTGTGTTTCCTTCAGAATTGAAAGATGTTTATACCATTAAAAGTGGACTGTTTTTTTTAAACTAAATTTCATATTCCGTACCGTTGGTTGTCTTGAGTTCAGCTTTTCTAAGTTACGCAAGTGACAGATCGAAATTGTTGAATTCTATTCCTGAAGATATATTTGGTCTTGACCATATCTTCTTTTGCTGGTTTGCTTTTCCCTCCCTCCTAATTCATGCCTAGTGGTTGTGCTATTTAATTGGAGCTCAGGACTTTGGATAATGTTTTGCCAGTACCTGGATAGCCAGGAGTCAGGCTGTCATTTCATCAGTACTGCTGTTAACTCACTTCTTGTCTGAGTGCTTGTTCCTCTCCTGGTGCAGTCTCTCCCTTGCACCAGCAGTAGGTTTCCTTGGCCACACGATGAGCTGATCTGTTGTATAGTAATGTAAGTTTTCTATGTCTGTGTTGGTCCAGAGAAGATCACTGATTCTTTTTCTGGGCATGACTGCATGACTGTTTGGGTGGGACAATGGAAAAGGCAGTAAGGTCTTCCTTGTCCTTCCTGCAGTAAGGGCAAATGTTGGCTTCTATCAGGAGAAAAAGCTAAGTTAGTTTTAGTGTCTTTTTTATTTTTGAGTAGGCAAATTTCAGAGAATGGTGGAAAGGCCTCGATTCCTTCTTGAGCTTTTCAGGTTCTGCACTACCTCTGTCTGGGCCAGGCTGTCATTTAAATTACTTCATAGGAAGGAATACTTCAAATATATTTTGATTTTATTTTATTAAGATGCTGTATTCAGCTCTGTGACAAAACCGACGGTAGTGTTTTATGATATTAGTGTGTATATTTTTTACAAGCTTTGTTTCACATAGCATGATTGTTAATTTGCTCTTACAGAGCATAGCTGTGAGTTTCTCTTATCAAAATTACTTCTCTAATCATGTAAAACGTATTCGGTATGGTCATACCTTCACTGGTCACAATGAAGGTATGAGAGACACTGAACTATGGATTTCACATTGTAATGCTGTTCTTGTTTTCTTTTTTAGCTGGTTGGTGGCGAATTTGATCTAGAGATGAACTTTATAATCCAGGATGCAGAGAGCATTACATGCATGTCCGAGCTTTTGGAGCACTGTGATGTAACGTGCCAAGCAGAAATCTGGAGTATGTTCACTGCAATTCTACGTAAAAGTGTCCGTAATTTACAGACTAGCACGGAAGTTGGCTTAATTGAGCAGGTACTGCTGAAGATGAGTACTGTGGACGACATGATTGCAGGTATAAATTGCCAACTGATAAAATAATTATTGCATTCTTGAGCTGTCAATGTTTTGTGATTATGGAAGGGTGTGGGATGTTTAGGTTTTTACTTAAAGTGATGTTTTTGTTAGTACTGCTATTGAGTCAGAAGTACTTTTTTATTAATTTCAGGAAAATGACAAAAATATGTTCTTAGTTTGAAATCTATGTAGATACATTGTGTAAAATAACTGGTTGTTAATTCATCTGAGAAGATATTGTTACCTTAGTGATAACAAGAATAAATTTTTAACATAATTTAAGACAGTATGGTAGACTTTAACTACAAGGAGTTATTTTAGTTTTTAAATACATTTGTCATTTTTAATTATGATGTCAGAATTGCTAGATCCGTTTTAAGCATAACCTCGTCTGACAGTATAACAGATATTATTTATAGGTTTGAATGCTGGACATATGGATTATGTTAAACAATCGTTCCCTAATGTATACCTGTGATCCCTCTAATATATTTTTATTTTTTATACTTGTGTGTTTTAGCATCCTATAACTTTCTGCAGCATTTGTTTGTTTACTGAAAATAAGTGATGAAGTTATTGCCCAGTTAAGGTTTTCATAGTATGTTTGAAGGAGTTTATGATACTCCACACTACATCCTCTCAGTAACAGGGTACAGATTATAATCCCGATTACTTGGATAAAGAGCAAGTTTGCTCATCACATTTAAATATGGCACCTGAAGAGGTACATATGATTACTATTTATTTTTCCCTGAGGGGGAAAAAAGGCAGTTTCTTTCAACACAGTGTGAAAGTAGTTCCTAATTTTTATATAGTTTGTAACAGATGGTAGGATACTTATATTGTGAGGCATTTTTGAAAGATTTCAGAGCTTTACCTTCCATAATTCTAATATTTTAGTTGAAGATCTGATTCCTAACACATATACAGGTTTTGTTGAACAGTAAACTCGCAAGGATTTCAGATGGGAAGCAAGAAGATGATAACAATAGGATGAAAACTGGATTACTGAGGAATGATTTTGTCCTTGGCTTATTTTATTTTTTCAGTATAAATGTGTTTGTAATATTAAATACTTGGAAAAGCTGCATTCTGTTTTTCAAAGCAAGTCATAGTCAGCATCTTGTTGATTAGAAATGTATCTCTAATGCTAAAATCATAAGTGCTGTGCTAAATACTGTACTGTGAAATTCAGACTGAAGTATAACAGGCCAATAGATTCACAAATGGTGGTTTTTGTCAAATATGTTTTGTTTTGCAGTATTTGTACATGTGTCAGAATAGTGTAAGTGTGAATATACTTTTTTATTCTGTGTTAAATATAACACATTATATGATGAGAACAAACATTTCTATCTTAAAATTTTTCAGGGTTTTACTCATGGAAATAATGTTCTTACGTGAGTAATCACAGCAACAAAATTTGTCCAATTTAAGTTCCCATAAGCGGTACTTCTATATGTGGCATACAAGACCATAATGATGTCTCCATTAGAGAGTTTTTTTTTGTTTTTTTTTTTTAAACTGCCTAGCTAATTGTAGAAGTCCGAAATCAAGAGTGTAGGGTCTGACTTTTAGGAGGATTTGGGAATTGAAAAATCACTCTGAATTTACAGATATTAATGTAAGACAGGGATAGTAAATAAAATTTAAAAAAAACCCTAGTGGATCCTCTACCTCATTAATCTTTTTTTTCTGAGAGTGGTCACACAGTGCTTCAGAAAGAGACCTTTTGCAGAAAAAACTTCAGTAAGCTTGCTCTTTGGTATGCTTACATGGATGAAGGGAGCATATATTTAATTTAAAATCAAAACTGAAAATTGGAATTCTGAAGACATTTTAGCTTTGCAGTGTGTTTCAAATTGCTTGAATATTCTTCTATATATCATGAGCAGGGATTGAACAGACTCATGCCTCCTAGGGTTTTTCTCTGATAACTGTAAACAGATGATTTTTTTTCTGAACAAGACAGGGAAGCAACCAAATTGATCATTTTGCTTTTATCTCTTGATTTCTGTAAGCACCTTAGTGCCCTTTTATAGGTGGTAATAATGTTGATAATAAGTCAGAAGTAACAAAAATGGTCATTTAATAACTATTTCAATATTAGGCAAAATCAGCGACAACTAATGCAGTATCTGTGTTCCCTAAGCTGCTGTGCAGATGTTGAGGTCATAATTGACACCAGATGACTGTAGAACTGTTTTGCCTCAAATATTTCTATGAACTTCCCAAAGCCAGGAAATAAAGTAAGAAATTTTGTACTAAAATGATTTTTAACATTAAAGGGGGGATGTTTTGAACAAGACCTGTGTTAATTTTTACTTCTAGCAAGTTGCTAACACTTTTTTTCCCTAAACAGTTGCTAATACTCTGTCAGCCCAATGTTTTGAAATTGGCTTTTATCATCTGTAAAGGGTACAGGTTTTCGGGGGTTTTTTTTTGTAATTTGCTTCTCTGGGATTTGCTTGTTTGTTTTTAGGTCATCTCACTTGTTCCTTTGTGAAACACTTTGTATAGACCTAGATAGGATTTAAATAGACAAGACAGGCATAATGTCTGTTTTATGTTCTGACAGCACACTTTCAGGACCAGTCTAAGTCTGAAGCCACTCTTCTCTGATTTTATGAGAGTAAGACAGCAGCAAATAAACATGTACCCAAACTTTTGCAATAACTTTTCTGTCTGTTTAGATGAAGACTGTCAGATTCATGAGGTTCTGAGTCTTTAAATATCTCACTTTATGCAATTTTACAGATTCTGTGGTGAAGAATAAAAGCTTAATCACTTCGAAACTCTCAATGGCAATCCAAATGGGTTCAACTTGCTTTCCAGAAGCATAACCTGACAAAAGTAATCTTTGTCTTGTGATAATCTGTTATACTAATATAGGGAATGGTCAGCCATTTTATCAAGAGTTTAAGAGAAAATATTTTCATAGATGATTGGCGCTTTTTTTTTTTTTTTTTTTTAAACAGCTGCACAGGATCTTCCTTGAGGGATTCACTTTTTACAGTTCTCTGTTTCCAGGTGATGAGTAGTGAAGCAGGTCATGTGCTGTGAGGGACTCTCTGGGATAGTGTGTCTATAGTCCCTTCTGAGAAGTCTGAATGGTAGCCTGAACTCATAGAGAGTAGATATGTCTCACCTAAGTCCCATTTTTTTCCCCACAGTTCTGTTGTGATGCTAGGTAATTGTAGGTAATTGTTCTAAAATTGCTGGGACTGAATTCTTAAGCACTGAAACAGTTCCTGGTTTTCAAGCAACGATGTTGGGTTTTGACTGCTCTGTCATTAATGGGTTGTTAATAAGATTTTCTCTTTCAACTCCTTCCATAAGAAAAACTGCAAAATTATCGCATTCCATATTTGCAATCTGTAGAAATTAATTTACATCACCAACAAGGGCTAAAATTCACAATTTCATGGCCATGTAATATTAAGAGGTTAAGGAGGCATGAGGATAGTTTCCTGAAGTTTTCTTTCGAATGCTATTTAATATGTCTTCTGAAGTTAATGCCAGACCCTTCATTTTGATGTATGTGCATTTTTACTTGAAAGACAGGCAGGCACTTTTTATATTGTATTTTCATATTAAGTGACTGAATTAAGCATTCCTTCAAGTTTGCTGGTTAATTTTTAGATCATATGAAAACTGCTTAGCATGGAAGTATTCAGAAGGTGCCATTAATAGAAATTAGAAATGCATTAAAAATGAGAAACTGCCTGTTTTCTCCTTCTGGACTTAATATTATTTTATACAATCTTGTTTCTGAAATGAGATCATGGACTCCAGTTATATATGTAATCTTATTTAATATTAAAAAAAAGAAGAAGTAGACATTAAAAAAAATCCAGTTATAGTGTGCTTTCTGACCTTTGTCCATTTATAGATGAGTGGATTATTAGGATTTATAAACCAGATGGGACTGACTCTTTTATGAGATTTCTAATAAGTATGAATAAAGTTATGTAATAGTTCTTTTTAAGTCTTTTTATATTGAAACAAGAAACAAACCTTCTTTAGAGGAATTTGCAACAATACCTTTAAATAGCCTTAAGTGCTTCAGCTTCCACAGATGTTGTTTGTTTTATCTTTCCTTGATACCTACTGGGCTTCAATCTTCCAGGTCATTATTTTACCCATAGTTACATAATTAGAGAGCTTACATTTGTTTCTCTTCTTCAATGTTTAATTCATTACTTATAAATATGTATTTCTAATGCCTGTAGGTTATCCACATCTTCAGCAGAAATAAGAATTTTCTGTGCCATAAGGTAGTACAGGGCTATAACAATGAAACAAAGCAGCATATCTTCAGTGATTTTTAAAACTTGCCAATCATTTCTGTGTTTGACTGTATTAATTTGCACTTTTGTCATCTATGTTACAAGGGGTTTTTTTAATGGTGTTCTGATTTTCACCAGACAACTTTGCTTCTACACAACATTTTTTCTCTGTGAAGGAAGCAAAATTTGCAGTCTCTTGATCTGAAAATCAAACTGAAACTACAAAATAAGAATTGGGAAATTCTCAGCCAAAGATTAGTATTCACTTGTGCTTATTTCCTTTTCTAAGTGTTCAGTGTGTGACTGTTCCTAGTTTCTGATCATGTACAAGATGTGCAAATCACTGCCAGCTTCACATTGCAGGCTGGAGTCTACAGTGAAGGGGGCAGGTACTAGGGGAGCTGAGTCATAGAACTCACCACCATGAAAGACAAGGCGTTTAGTTTTCTTAGCTGTATTTTGTTTTCCCTAATTGTGTCACAAATATATGTAGCACTGTTTTTAAGGGGAAGATTAAAGAAAAGAGAAGGGGAAAAATAATCTATATTTGGAGATTAGGAATGTATTCAGAATTTATGGTGAACATGTCTGCTAAGTTGCAGTGCTTCTCTTTTGCCTTTCCTGATATGCAGTTTCACTCACCAGACAGTTTACTATGTCTTCTGTAAATTAAATTATATTTAGTTCTTCACACATGCCTTTTACTTGCTAAGGATCAGAGGCTAGTTTCATAGTGGAAAAAGCTAAATAAATATTAATGCTTTTGCTCAAAACCGCTTATATATAGCTTTCAAAGAGAAAATTTGTTTAAAAACAAAATATGAATGTGAAATGTCTTTGGAAAGAATTGTTTCTCCTGAAAACTACTCTTTGTCAGCACCTGTAAGAGTCATCCTTTCACTAATGAACAAGGATAACATGCAGTCCTACAAGTAAAATGTGAGCTTATATGTAGAAAGTTATCTCTTCTACAAGTTTTAGCAGGGAGGCAGGAGGGGGGTGGGTGAATTCTGTAATTGTTGAACAGATTGGGAAAGTGTGTTAAAGTGTGATTCTGTTGGGTCATAGCTCTTTCATTTTGAAAACTCTGTACTTCACTGCTTGATCTTTGACTTAAATTCTTATGCCTTGTCTGTGAAGATGAGCAAATTGGTTTTCCTCCTGCTAGAGGATGTAGTTCTTGTTAGTACATTTTATTCCAGAAAACGGTGTGGAGTATAAGGAAAGGTTCAGCATCCAACCCTCTAACAAATTCTTAAAATGAAATTCTAGGGTTTTAAATAAAAATTCAAGCGCTACGAGTAATTTTAAACCTGATACTCTCTGAAAGGAAGACTCTGTTTAATGTTCTTACTGTAAAAGTTTATGGGTTTTGAGATGTTGTAATGAAAGCTGTATTCCATAAGCTTGTTAGCAATTTTAATCACTTCTTTTTATTGTGCCCTTTAATTATTTTCTCACTATGATTTTTGGGTTTTCTTTCCTTTTGGTGCTTCTTTTGTTTTGCTATTGTTTGGTTTGATTGCTGGGTTTTTGTTTGATTGGTTTTGTGGGGTTTTTGTTGGTTTGGGTTTTTTTGCAGGGGCCACAGGGAGGTGTTGTTTTTCTTTTATTTTCCCCTGCCCTTTTATTACAGTAGATATCAGAAGCATTATCACTGTAGCAAAAACATGGGAATGATAAGAATTATAGTATAAAATGCTGGGGTTAAGTTAATGTAAAGCATCTTTTAGGTCAAAATTTTTTGAAAAATACTAACTTCAGAGGAAGGAAGGAAGGAAGGAACTCTTATCCCAAAAATATACAGCATAAAGGAAAAGTTTATAATGTGTGATGAATGTTGTGAAATAGGAAGAATTAATGCTCCATAAATGTAATACTTTTTTCAAAGTGTGATGCAAAATTGAAAACTGCAAATCTAACTTTTCCGTTCTAAAAAAGATAAAACAGTGAGAACATGAAATCTTTTGTAAAATATTTAATACAAGTAAGTTGGATTTTTAAAATTTGTGAATGCCCTTACTTATAAGGCATTAATTTTTTCAGCCTTTTTTTTTTTTTTTTTTGTGTCAAAACAATGAAATTCAGAGTTCAGAATAACTTTATTTTCCTTTGAAGATCTCCTAGTTGATATGTTGGGGGTTCTTGCCAGCTACAGCATCACTGTCAAGGAGTTGAAGCTTTTGTTCAGCATGCTTCGAGGCGAAAATGGAATCTGGGTAAGCTGTGATCAGATAAAACATTAAGTGTCATTCCATTTGAGTCTGAAGTTAACATGAAATGTTTCCTGGGACATTTAAACTTGAATTTGTTTTCTCATGTTGACTGAACATATGTTTAAGAAGTATTTTTGCTAATTGTTTTAGAGTTAATTAGCTCTGTTGTTTGAAAACTGTCCACTTTCCGTTGTAGCCTAGAGAGTACAAAAATGGTTGTATTGACTTTTGTGCAATTTTCTTTTTTTCACAGCCAAGACATGCAGTTAAATTGTTGTCAGTCCTTAATCAGATGCCACAGAGACATGGGCCTGATACCTTTTTCAACTTCCCAGGCTGTAGTGCTGCAGTAAGTTTTTAATCAAAATCCTATGATTTCAGGAACAAATAAATAGCTTCTCATTTGCATTTCCCTTCATTAGGTTTCAGAAATTCTTGAAAAGGAAATGAGAGGGGAAATACATGTTTGAGTAGTGTAGACATTGCCTTCCACAGACTTCAAAGGTAGCTGTGTTGTTGAGAGGATGGAATGTCAAGCAGCAGATTTTGGTCTGGGGAAATTACTGTAACAGGGAAACCTGAAAATTCCAAAGAACGGTGTTATTTTATTAGAATAATGTAATCAATATTATATAAAGGAGAGAGCTGAGGAAAATCAAGCAATGAGCTTGTCCATGTCATCTCAGTTTACAGTGACTGCTTAGTCATAAATTTTATCATAAAGTTTTCATTTTGTCTGAATTCCATCAGCTGTTTCCTTTCCATCAAGGCAGTGATTTAAGTGCAGTCTTCTTCTGACTTTCCTTTTTGAGATAACTTAAAATAGGGAAACTGTATTCCTTTCCAAAGCTTCCCAAGTGGATATTCCCTCTTCCATTCACTGCATATACTTTCAAGCCAACCCCTACAAATAAATTCAAGTATTCTATATAGATTCATAAATTACTGAGAGAGTAAATACAAATGGTTAATACTGGGAAATAGAAATCTGAGGTACAGTTCCATTCTGGTATGGAATGGTATATGCTTGGGTAGAACTTGGAATCTTCTAGCAGAAAATAATCCTCAGATTCCTGTTTTCTGATACCAGTGTGGGAAGGCTGTTCTACTTGCATTTCATCCATCAATGACACTGATAATTTTCTTTAAGCACAAACCACTATGTTCATTCCTTGTGAACAGACTTGTCAGAGTGGCAGATTGCATCAGGGCAGTAAACTGGCTGATAATCACTGTTTTACACCTGGGTTATTTTTTGCTAGATTACTTCTTTGATCTTTTTTGGTATCCAGCATTATAAACAGATGTGTCAGCAAAATGCATAGGGCGAATTGTGTAAAGAATTAATTACTAAGTTTTGAAAGGGAAAGTTTCATTATCTCCTGCTAAATTAAAACCACAGTTAACCTCTCTTACAAGTAAATGCAGCAGCAAGACAGCTGTTGCAGAATATGAATGTCTGTAGTGACATATACTGCTTTGACATTTCTGGGCTTCAGACGCAAACCTGATGAAATTTCTCTCTTAAATTTAATTTTGTATCAGAGGTTCAAAAAGGTTTTGCAGAGGGAGAATTTCAAATTCCCTGTCCAAAGATTTGCATCAATAACAGGAGTTCTTGATTGAAATGCAGAGTCTCTTTCCTTTGTTTGGATCCTTCCAGGATCTTGTTTCACATACCACTCATGATGGACTGCACACCTGTAAATCAAGAAACAGGAGTTTCGAATTTATACTTTATTAGTGCATGTTGGATTACACTATGAAGTTCTGAAGGGGATACATCCTCTGAAGTAGACCAAGGGCAGATATTAATAAAAGACCCAAAAAGCAAAGCACTTCATTAGAAGAAAGAGACTGGACAGGACCTAGTTTACTAGCACTGAGTTCGTTTTCAGGTGTGATGCACAATGTTGACATCAGACAGAGAAACAGCATAACTTTTAACAGGCATGCTAAATATCAGGCTAGCCCTCTTTAAAGTTAAGTGCATGCTCCCTGTATATCCAAGACTTCAGGGGCAGTATGGAGGAGCCAAGAGTCTACTGAACCAGTCTACAGATATGCTGCTGAGAGCTACTTCATTTTCCCAGCTGCAGGGCTCTTCCCAGCGCTGCATTACATCTCTTCCAGTCTGTGCAGGTAGCATGTTAGTCACCCCAGTTGGAGGACACCTTGTGGTGGTGGTAGTACTACTCCCAGGCGTTGTCCTTATTTGTCATCAAGCAGCTCTTCTGCTTCGGGCAGGAAACTGCCTCTCAGGAGGCAGGAGCCATATCCCAAAAGTGTTCCTTGAAATGTTTAGCTTTATTTTTAACAATGAATTTAATTTTAACAATTAAATATTTAACAATATTCAATAATATTTTATTATCTGTTGATTAATTTGATTTTATATTTAAGTTTATTCATGAGATTAATAATTATTAAAAGCTGAATTTATAGTTTAATTTCTGAAGAAGTAATTATTCTATTTTTCTTCTGTTAATATTGGCCATTCGCAAATTTAATTTCGTGTCCTCTATTGATAGAATTTATGTAGTTAAAAGTTTAAGTATTTCAAAATAGATAGAAAAGTAATGCATTTATTCAAAAGCACTATTTGAAGATTTTTTTTCTATATTTTATGTTTGAAAGTTAAAGCAGATCTACAGACCTAGAATGGCACAGGATTTTAGAAAGACATTACTTTTAGTAGTAGTTCTCAAAAAACTAATTTTTGTTTCTTTTTTTTTCCCTCCTTCCAGGCAATTGCATTGCCTCCTATTGCTAAGTGGCCTTATCAAAATGGGTTTACTCTTAACACCTGGTTTCGTATGGATCCACTAAACAATATCAATGTAGATAAGGATAAACCCTATCTCTATTGGTAAGTAGCTTAAAATGCTGCAGTTATAGTTTGTTCTGGCTTCCTAACAACAGTTAATCTTTCTCATTCTTTTTGGTTTCTGACATGCTTTCCCCCTGCCCCCACCAAATATCTACAGATTTTAAAGGCTGCTCACTGTATACAAACTGTCAGAAAGCCATCTGTCCTTTTTGCTTTGCAATTCATAAATCCATAGATTCAAGACATGTGCCTTGTAGATAAACCATAAAATCTAGAGTGGTTTCTTTAGGATTCTAAAAAATATTATTTCTTAGAGCTATAAACTGAGAATGTTGTCGTATTTTCTGTTTGGTGGTAAAGATTTTCAGCTGATGCCAGTACTACAAAATAAATCTGTTAAATTCAGAGTGCACTGTTTGCACGTTAGCTAAAGGTAATAGAAAGTATATCTATGTATTTTCTATGTATAAATGGCTTACTGATCACCTGTTCCCCAAAAATGTGAAAAATTAATGTGAATGTAGTGCACATAAAAGAAACTGAATATACCAATCTCAGAAGGGAATCACAGAATATATTGAGTTGGAAGGGACCCATCAGGATCATTGAGTCCAGCTCTTAGCCCTGCACAGGACCATCCCCATCCCCATCCCCATCACAACAGTGTCCAAACCCTTCTTGAACTCTTTTGGGCTTGGTGCTGTGGCCACTTCCCTGGGGAGCCTGTTCCAGTGCCCAGCCATCCCCTGGGTGAAGAACCTTTCCCTAACATCCAACCTAAACCTCCCCTGACACAACTTCAGGCCGTTCCCTCAGGTCCTGTCACTGATCACTACAGAGAAGAGATCAGTGCCTGCCCCCCCTCTTCCCCTCATGAGGAACTTGTAGCTGCAATGAGGTCTTCCCTCAGTCTACTCCAAGCTGAACAGACCAAGTGACCTCAGCCACTCCTCATGTGGCTTCCCTTCCAGAACCTTCATCATCCTCATGGCCCTCTGTTGGGTGCTCTCATAATAGCTCAATGTCTTTTGAATATTTTGGTGCCCAAAACTGTCCACGGGACTCAAGGTGAGGCTGCCCCAGTGCAGAGCAGAGCGGGACAATCCCCTCCCTTGCCCAACTGGCAATGTTGTGCCTGATGCCCCCCAGGACATGCCTGGCCCTCCTGGCTGCCAGGGCACTGCTGACTCATGTTCAGCTTGCCATAGAGCAGGACCCCCAGGTCCCTTTCCATGGTGCTGCTCTCCAGCATCTCATTCCCCAGTCCATCTGTACATCCAGGGTTGCCCCATTCCATGTGCAGAATGCAGCACTTTTCCTTGTTGAACTTCATGTGATTGGTGATGGCCCAATCTTCTTATTTGTCAGTCTCTCTGACCTCGCTGCCTTCAAAGGAGTCAACAGCTCCTCACAGTTTTGTACTATCTACAAACTTGCTTTTATCCCTCCCAGTCCTGCATCCAAGTCATTTATTAAAATGTTGAAGAGCAGGAGGGCCTGAGATGTAGCCCTGCAGACCCCACTAGTGACAGGAACAATGCAAATTCTTATAATTTTTATATGGTCGATTAACCCAAGCTCTAATTAATAATTCAAATTAGGAAAAATATCCATCTAAACTTGACACAGATTTCAGACTTTGCCACATTAAAGCTTGTGTCACATACAACCACCACCAAGAGAAAGATGTTCCAAAGTAAACATTTATTTTCTTTCAACATGCTTTTTGGTCATATAATATCTTTTCTAGTTTAACTAGGTGAAAAATGTGTAATATAAATAACTCTAGGTTTTAGGTGACTGCAATGCCTTTGTGGTGTGAGACAGCAATTACATCAGCTCAACCATGATGTGAAAACTGGTTCTAAAAACTGGAGAAGGGAAACAAAGAAATGCTTTCACATATGCCAGATGTGAAGGAAATTTGCCACTATTCTGTTATTAGGGACATGCTAAACCCTGCTTCAAGAACTGTAATTTGTTTTTTTCTGAAAAAAAAAAAAAATTAATTATCTCTGAGGATGATGCTGGGCAGCTGCTGACAGTCTATTAACACTTCTGTATTGGAACAGTATTGTAGCTATCTTACCAGTTATAAACTGAGTGTGACAATCCTGGAATAAAATTAGAAGTCTGACACTTGCGTGAATGATAAATAAATTTTGAATGAAATTTTAGTATAAGCCAACCAACATCATATACCTAGCAGTGGATAATGGGTGCCATGCTTATGGAATGAGTAGTTATATATTAGAAAGCAGAAATTACAGCAGGATGTTAAGGATTGTCGTAGGTTACCATAAAAATCCATTTTCATTGTTCTAGCTGAAAGAGTTAATATGGTCTTTTTAAGGATAGTCTGAACAAACAGAGAAGATAATTAAGGTTGCCTTCCTGAGATCTTAGCAAAAGCGTTACTAGAATGCCATTTAAGAATTCCTACTTCTTTTAAGACACCATGGGAAACACCGGTACTATTAATAAAACACTTGGGAGTGTCCCCTGGAAAACATGTTTTATAATAAATAATTTTTTTTTTCATCTGAGATCCAGTGAGTAGACTGCAAAATAAGAAAATTCAAACTTTTAGATACACATAACTATGGTCATTTTAACTATCAAAATTATAAGACACAGTAAAATAATAATAATCATCCTCATCATAGTTTAATGGGTTATTGGAAATGTTTCTTCCAAAATAAGGTGTAGATTCTTTGTCATAAAGACACTGCAGATGTACATATTTAGGGCTAGCCATAAGCACGCTCAACTGGGAAGTCTCCATCCTCTAAATCAATTTACTTGTTCCTGCTGGAAAAAGGGATGGGTGACATAATTATTAAGTAAGACCTGGAATTAGGTATTATCAATCCAGATGTTAAGATTGATTTTTAGTGGGTTTTTTTTTGTGGGTTTTTTTAATTTTTCTATTCTTTAAGATGTGTTTTCTTTCAGACTATATATCGGGTTCTGTAAAAGAATTGGAAGGTGAACTGAGGCTGGATTGTCATAATTGCTTTTTGTCTATAAAACATCCAGGTGCTTCCACAAGCATTAAATGGAAGAATGGCTAAAACTTCTGAAAGTGCATTCTACGTATTAGTTTTACAGATGTAGAGACAGGAAGGAAAAAAAAAAACCAACCAAAAGTCAAGCTGTTTGGTATTTTCAGACTTTTTCTGGGGCTTATGATAGTGGAGATAATGCAGAACAGTTGCAAAAGCATAGAGTGGAATTCCAAAGTTAGTAGAAAGCCAATTTCACCCACACCTTTCAGGCAAGAATGAATTAATATCTTCTCAATATCAGTACTATGATCATATGTTAAATTGCTCATAAAATCATAAACTAACGAAACTGGAATCCCTAAACAGTTCCACCAGTGGATGGAAATATGCTGTCTTGCTATTGAAATGTAATAACATTCAGTATCTGCTTTGAAAAACTGGCTGAAATGAAACATAATTGTAAAGGTTATATGAATAAACTGTAGTAAAATTGTGTTCCAGCTGCTATGAGAGGTAATTTAAAGCTCATAAAACCATATGGCTGTTGATGGTACTGCTCTTGTTGTATCCATGCATTTCATCTCTGGATGTGGCAAGTTCTGCACATGTAGGTAATTGGTAAGAGAATTTCTTTGCGGTATCCTAGAGACCAGTCCTAGTCTACGTTACCTTTGGCAAGAAAGAAAATGTGAAGATTAATATTATATAGCATAATGTTGAGGTAAACAGAACACATTTGAGTACTCAGTTTCTTAACTACTGTTGTATTAGAATTCTAATTAATTTAGAAGAAAAAAAGTAAAATCTTGAGTAAGTTCCATGTTTGTAAAATCATTCATTCTATTCCAAGACAAAGAGCCCTGCTAAGAAATTAGCAGTTTTTTCACTATTTCATTGCTTTCTGATGTTTGTGTGCTGAGCTCCAGGAAGTCACACACATGACAACTCAGTGTTTAAAATTTTAGGAACAGTCTAATTTCACCATAATGGTGATGAAATCAGCCCAGTAACCAGGAGGGATAGGAAAGGGAAAAAAATTTAAAGATGTAGATATTTCTTCAAGAGATAGTCTTTATTTCAAAATGCTTTCTAGCTCTTGTTCAAAGTAGTAGGATGCATTTTACATGATGGTAATAATGTTTTATCAGGTAAAAACGTGATATTTTTGATGGTTGGGTGTTGGTAATTTTAAATAAAAGATTATATTTGAAATCTCCAATCAAATAATACGACATAGTATGTCAGAACGTAGTGAATCTGTGTATTGTTTTAATATCCTTCAGAATGGGATTCTGTTAAACAAAACCATTTTAGACTGTGGAGATGACTTACATTGCTGAGAAACAAATTTGGCATCGTGAGAGATGCAGTTACCTGTTGAAAGTTCTTTGAATGGCATGAGGCCCTAAGGAGATAAATCAAAGTCTCAAACTATCTCACAACACATTCAGTTGCTCTTATTGTAAGAGCTGTATTTTAGGGTTTTTAACCTTCATTTTATTGTACAAAATTCAGTGGTCGTGCAGGTTGTGTATATGGGTAATGCAGATAGTATGTGTATATGAGTGATATTCTTCTACAAGGCTGTTCACTGCTCCTTTTGTTGAGGGGTATAGCTGCCTGTGGGGTCATTGTGGAAGCCAGATCATTGGCATGATCCAGAATAAAAACAGTCTTCAAAAGATGAAAGGAAATAGCAGTGTTATGAAGTGTCTTCACTGTTGAGGTCAGAGATAATGCACAGCATGTAATATTTCTCTTCATTCTTAGGTTATGTCTTAGGTTTATTTAGAGAGGACATTTTATGTTTGTTAAAGAAGCATTTTTTTTTTTCATTTTTTGTAAAGAGAGTTATGTGGAAACTCTTAGTAAAGGCAGTGGCAGGGAATAATGCTTCTTTTCAGCACAAAAGCTTGAAGGGAGAGAGAACCGTGAACAATGTAGAGAAGCAGATGAATGAATGAGGAAGACACAGCCTGAATTTGGGGAAAAAAGAGGTATATACTATATGTACTTCAAGATTAGAAATAGAAACTTCTGTGCAAGGACCCATTAGGGTGCAGAAAAATAATCTATAGGTGTTATTACTCCTGCTCTGTTTACTCTGTTTTTAAAATTTAAGAGAAGTATTCTAATTCATTAAAACAGAAGTGGGTTTCTAGAATTTGAGAATTTGAATTTCTCTTTTTTACCTCCTTTACAAATTCCCTCATAGGAGATGAATGTCTAAGTCCTGATCACCTCAGGGTCTAATCACAACACCTATCTTGTGAAGAGTTTAATTTTTTATAAGGTCATGGATTATCAACTATTTTTTGACAGTGAGCAAGGAGGAAGATCTGATTCTCTCCTTAAATAATGTACACATGCAGATTTAACTGTGAGTTTCTGAAGATGGAATAAGTTCCACAAATACGCAGTTTTTTTCCATGTGAAAATCAAGATTGTGTATGTGTAGTAGGGTAGACCGAAAATGTAAAATTTCAGCAGCTATTAAGGAAGATGAAATTTGAACTTAGTGTTTGCATGTACCTTTCACCTCTTAATATTCCTAGATAAAAACTAGTAAAAGTGTTTGAAGAAAAGGTTCCAACGAAGAAACCATTTAAAGCATTATTATTGCAATAACATAAAATTATTTTATAAGTTAGATACATTAAGAGAATGAGAAAGTATTAATTAGTGGGCTACAGGACTTTGTACAAAGGCTCAAAATTAGTGATGTCTTTTGTCTTGTATTTGCAAAGCTTCATTTCAGAATTCATAGATGAAATTGACCATCTAGACCTTGTATTTCAGCCATTGATTATTTATTAAAGAAAAGTCTAGAAGCTGTATAAAGTTGCTCCATATTATTGATAGCAAACTGCTCTTCATCTCACTTAGCTTTTCAGAAGGGATTAAGCAGCATGGCTGTAGATATGGACTTTCCCTTTTTAAATTATTCTGTGAATGTCATTAGTGAACTTTCACCAACTACCTTTGCAAAGTGTTTTTTAAGAAGTCCAGAATTGGTCTTTAAAATGCTTTTGATTTCAAATATAAGTGGAGAAATGTGTGAGCTTTCTGAGTTACCTTTCCTTTTGATATTTGTCATAAGAAAGCTTGGAAATCCTTGTTAATCTTACCTTCTTAAAATTGCAGTCCTTTATCCATTTGACAAATGAAAATAAATCCACAACTCAGATGATTAAAACTTCATAGATCATTAGCAAATTAATTCATAAGTCTGAAAAATAATTCCTGTGCATAATAATTATCGTGAATCCAAATTTGTGTCATACCAGCTGCATTGTTCTCTGAACCCCCCAAAATTGCAAGGCATCTTACACTTGTTCTGTAATGGATATTTCTTCACAGTTTTAATCAGATATGTTATTTGAAATGATGATTAATTAAGAAACTGAGGGTGAAACGTGATAGATACAATACTTACTATCTTGGATTTTAGGAAAAAAAAAAGTACTGATTTTTATAATGTAGGCTGGAATCAGTTAAGTGCTGAAGGTAAGTAGCTCCCCAAAAAGAATGGTGGAAGAAAATTAGATTCACCATTCCAGGTACAAATTTATTTTCTTCTTCATGGCAATTTAAAGTAGTATTTCGACCTTTTTATTATACAATAATTCCCCTTTTCCCAATTTCATTCCTAATTCTTTCTTTTCAGTTTCCGCACTAGCAAAGGTGTTGGGTATTCTGCTCATTTTGTTGGCAACTGCTTAATAGTTACATCGTTGAAGTCAAAAGGCAAAGGTTTCCAGCACTGTGTGAAGTACGACTTTCAGCCACGCAAGGTAAGCGAAGGGGTATTTACAGTAAAGAATAACATTGAAGATGTGACACTGTGCTGCTGGGAGGAGGGCTAAAATCCTTTTAGTGCTGTAGCATTACTAATAATTTCCTGTTTATAAGTAACCTCTCTAATAGTCATGCAAAGTTACAGTTCAGAATCAATTCAAGAAAAATGTAATAATTTATAGCGTAGCATTTCTATAAAGTCAGCTTGCTTTTCAAATTACTGCTTAATTAGCTTCAGATAGAGTTTTGAGTACTTGTAAAATGGCTATTATTTAAATACCATCATTCTGTTTCTGAAAATTCTGTACCTGGTAACTTTGTTGCCAAGGTCTTGAAAAATTTTGCTGCCAATGCTAGAGTTTCATTATCTGATGCTGTATGATATAAGGCTCTGAACTTTCTTCTCTGTCAGTGCTGTTTTGGGATTTCTCATTTTTCATAGTAAATCTTGATTATATCTCTAGATCATTTTAGTGTTTATTTCTACTGTTATGCCTAGTAGTCCTAGGGGAACAATGATTTTGTGGACTTCAGTATTCCCATTAGTTGACTTTTCTGTACAGCAAGCATTATGTGTTTGTCATTGATATCAGTCTTGTGTATATTTTGCTGTGAAACTCATTTCTTTTTTTTATGGGCTTAGAATTTGTATATTGAATTTCAGTGCTTGATTTTTTTTTTTTTTTTCGAGAAACCAATCTCTTAGGGAGGGAACACCATTGTTCACACATCAGCTTAATGTTCTACTATTTCTCTTGGTGTGTATTTGTGGTTCAAAATCACCGATTCTAATTTTGTCGTGTAGCCTTGAGGTCACTTGTGGTTTTCTTAAAACAAAGTAATGTCTTTTTCTATCATATCACTCACTGTTGTATAGAGCCTTATAAACACATGTCTGCTGAGTGCATTGGAGTGAATCAGTTCTGTTTTTCACGTTTTTTCAATTTTATAGCCGGAAAGTTATTTTGATGACAGTTCAATTTTAATTTAAAGTAGCACATCTGAATCTAGGAGCAAACGTAATTGTTAACTTTTGTATTATATTATTGATAATCAGTTTTTGGGATCTAGCTGATCTTTACTTGTTGATGAAGAAGTCGTCTTTCATATTTAGCGAGATATGCTTTTGGTAATTTTTAATACGTATGACTAGTTTCTTTCATGTCACCTCTGGAAAATTTTAGCTTTGCTGTTCTACTCAAAATAACTAATTCTGAAATACTATTGCCTGTGTATCTCATTATATGAATACCAGTTTCAAATCAAAATCAGCTGATCTGCTGAAGTATATCAAAATAGAGCTCCCATGTTAGTTTTACATCTCCCAAAGTTCATGCTTCGTACACTTTGGTTCAGATTTAGAAAATATTTCAAATAAATATTCTAGAATCTATTTTCAAGTGGTTTAATATATATTTTTCCATCATTAACTTGTGTTCACATGTATGTGTTAAGGTACATAATGCATAGTGGGGGAAATAAACCTGTCAAATACAATTCCTGGCCCTAACAAGTCAAAATTTTTCCTGATTAACATGCAAATTGATTTTCTTCATGTTTTTTAGATATGATATTGGTTTCACTGTACAAGATTTGAATGCACAGATATGTGTTCAAAAGATGTGCACTCATTAACAAAACAGCTAACTGTCCAAATGCTAACTTGAGAAGTGTGATTTTTGCCATCAGATGTACCATTCCCTAGCCATTTGCTTACAGACACAGGCATTTCAGCAATAGATTTTGTCAGAAGCATTATCTTCAATAAACTTCTGAATAATGTGTTTTGAGGGTTTTTAAAATTTTTTTGGTGAATCACAGTAAAATGATGAATTCAAGTCACCTGGTCAAAAGCTTTATGTAGGCAGATCAGAGAGTTGCTATGTTCATGTGAAGATCTTCCTGCTCTTAACTATGTCATATGACACCATTCACAGTATAATATGCAATCTTAATTTATAACTTTAACATGTTCAGAGTGGTTACTTTAGGCTTCAGTTGGTATATTTTGATAATATTGTAAAAGTAAGCATTTATAAAAATATATGGAGAAATTAGGTTATCATATCCCCAAATAGAAAATGTGGGTGTAGTATAATAGCCTGACATCTCAAAAGAGATAAACAAGCTCTGGCAGTATTATGTTTAGTATGTCTACTGCTTTTTTGAGACTCCAAATTGAAATTTTTGTGTGAGTAACCCTCAGTGGTTTTTGCTCCCTTGAGTTTCAGCCTCAGCATCGATTTTTGTAAAACTGTAACAGGAAAGAAGTGTAGTCAAGAGCAAACAGCTTTTTTGTGTGTGTATGCTTCTAACCCTGAACACCTTTACTAACTGTAGCAGAGACAGAAACAAGTTCCACATCCTGGAAATACTTAGTGTGTGATGCCTTATCTCTCTGATTGTACTGTGCTATGGAGTAGGAATATGACCTAGTGACTTAGCAGTTGGTGCCTAAGTTTGGTAGGTTTCAGCAGTAAAAAAATGCATAGTGAAGTGTCTTTTAGAACTACGTAAAGAAGCTCTTGTTACAGCAGAGAGAGGCACAGTCTTTGTGCATTTTTGAGAAAATAACATGGGAAGGAAACTGAAGGATGAATGGGAAAGAAAATTATATTACTGACTTTGAATATTAGGGGAAAAAAGGATTTTTTTCAACTAAAAGTTGAATAAAAATTGTGTGTGAGGTCATACAACTTGATTGGTTTGTTCTGTAGTAGCAAAGTGTCCTCAGATATAGAATGGTAGAGAAATAAAAAAAAAGCCTGTACAGCATCAACAAAGAGCATTCATATAAATGAGACATAGATACTAAGAGGTTATGAGGCATACATGGATGCTTGCTTCTACATATCCTAAAAAAAATAGAAAGGAAAGAAGATGGAATGTCTTATTTTAGATGAAGTTTTTGACATAATAGAAGTATCAGAAGCTTTGTGGACTTGACCATCAGTAGTTACTGCTATGAGTGACAGTGGGGCAGGCCTTGGCCATAGTGTGGTGCCCTGTATTAAAGACATCCTTATCCAGTAAATAAGTTCATTGTAACAATATATAGCAGGGTTTCTGTGCTCTGAAAATCAGCAGCTCAGTAGGAAAACCATACTATTCAATTAAATTGTTAGCCACAGGGCAAGAATGGTTACAGCATCTGTGATGAACTGGAGAAGATCGGAAAGCATGCTAATACAAACTGGGTGTTATCTTACTGGTAAAGGAGCTCAAACTTTTAAATACCACATGCATTTAGATTTATTTATTTTGGGAGCTTTCAGAGAGTTCAGACATTGACTCTTGCTTGAATTTGTTGTGAAAAATGCAGAATATGCTGGATATGCAGGATTTGTGATTTTTATTTCCAAAGGAACTGCAAAAATCAGCCTTTCCTTGTTAAAAAAAAGTGTTTGCTGGTGCTAGAGAGATTGCCGAAATGCAAAAATACAGAAGTCTAAGAGCAAATACAGCATTATTTTAAAAATCCGATAGAGTGTTTAAAAGCTGCTTATAATGTATCTGAGCATAGATAAATAGCAAAATACAGACCACTGTAAGTAAAATGAAGTTTTTCAGTAAGTCGAAGTTGCAGCCAAATGAAGAATACTTTGACAAGTACAAGTTATAGCAAATTCTATGCAAATTAATAGACAAGTCATTTATTTTTTTTTCCTGTTCGTAGGGCCAATTAGATGACTGAGGCTTAATAGGAAACCTTGAAGAATGTATTAACATGGCAAAAAAGCTGTTATTGAATTCCATCATTGTTTACTACAAGATGAGTCAATGGGAATGAGTCAGAGGAAGTGTCTCAAATTTAAATGTCAATAGAAGAGATACAAAAATCTGTATAAGACATAGTAATCAATTTCTAGAACCTTAGAATAGGCACCCCTTAGTTCCAAAGAAATCTGAATGAAAAATTTGCCAAAATTTCAATTGGGCTATAAAAGATGTTTTTTTCCAAAGGAATTCTAGATGGAAAATAATACAAATTTTAGAAAATGTGTTTTGTAATGTTTTGAATTAGATATTACCATGCTTGATTTCTTTGCCATCAAATTGTAATAGAAGCTAGGAAAATATAAAGGAATGATTAGAAAACACGTAGATAAACGTATCTGGGACAAAGCAATGCACTGCTGCACTGGAATTTTTTCCTCTGCTTCCATTGAATTATTTTAAAGATTCTCACTTTGCATAAGAACAAGTTTGTGAGCCAGTTGCTACACACTATGTGGATTTCTGAAGACCTTTAGGCATTATACTCATCTGAAAGCCTTAAAAAATTGTGTTATGTGATAAGAGAATTATATTCATTGAAATACAGTGATGGAAGGATATGAATAAGTGAGCAAGCAGAAATCTCAGAAGGACTTTTATTTTCTTGTTGCTAAGATTGCATCATGGACTTGGTGGAGTTTGTCATCTTCCATTTAGGAATTAGCTTTGAAAACCTACATTACTCATTTTGTGTAGATTGATAGTGACAAATGTGAGACAGAGAGTAAACCATTTTTTTAATACTTGAATACTTTCCTGGCTAAAAATATATTGCCATTTAAGATGTAAATTTAGTTAATTCAAGGGTAGGAGGACAAAAAGCACTATTTTACTGGATTAGTTGTGATAGCGAGCTAGGATAGACTTTGTGTGCATGTGTGTGTATGCATGTGTATTCAAGGTCAGAGCTGAGGGGCTGATTTAGAACTTGCCTTGTGGTTCAGAGTAACAGACATAGGTAGTGGTCTGACATAGCAGCAGTGCTAAAGATTCAGAAAAGTCGCGTGAAAGAAATGAGGCTTGAACTAAAAGAAGTTGCATGTGCGTGTATGGGGGTTAACATGGGGTAAAAAAAGATTATAATAAGGAGTTTATATAATTTTTCTAATTTTTGATGTGAACACCAAAGCTCTCCCAAGATAGCATTGCTCATTTTAGTTCCTTGTAGGCTCTGTGGACAGTGTTTCAAAAAACGTAATGAATTATTTGTTTCCAAATGAATGAGTCATCTATTAAGCTTTAGCTACACACAGAGACAGTCTTACAAATTGGTATGTTTTCAGAAATGGTTTTAAAGCCCTTTAAAAGAAAAATCACAGAAGATAAATAGATAAAACCTGGGGCATAGGGGTGGTCAGCTGATTTCTGCTACAAAAGTGTCATACCTGGAAATAGGAATAAGTACACAAAAGGCACAACTTTGAATAGAACCAGCATAAAGAATGCCTGCTGTTCGGATGAATTTTTTTGAAATCGGTATCACTTGGTGGAGATTATTGGTAAATTAACCATTGAAGGAATGAGAACATGGGAATATTTTTCTGAGAGATTTATGTTTGGTTGTGTGGAGCTTTGGAAAAGAAGTAAAGATGAAAGGAAAGCTCCAGTCGAGTGTTTTTCACTGAGTTTCTGATTAGCAGTTACCTGTCTAGACGCTGAGTTATGAATATTTTGTTGAATTTCTGGTGGATGTCCATTCCTTAAATAGAATCTGGTTACAAAATGGGAAATGAAATTTTCTTAGTGAGTTTTGAGTTAGGTGGTTTTTTGGGTTTTTTTTGAGGTTGTTGGTGAATTACAAAAATTACTTTGTTCATGGTTCCTTGAAAAAAAAACTTTCATTGCCATATATGACTTCAGAAGCCAAATCTGCAGCAGTAGTTCTTTAATAGAGTATTGCCCAATAAGTCTATTTGCTTTGAAATGCAAGAAATTACATACTCTAAAGTATCATTGTATGATCAGCAGCATTTTTCTACCTTCTGTTAGCTGTAGGTTTTAAGGAGCGAAAAATGAAAATATATTTTTTAATACCTGGAAACAGATGTGTGAAAATATGTATTCTCATAACCAGAGATATTATAGACATGTTACAGAATACAGCTCAATTTGATGACTACTGTAATGCTTATTGTCAAAATGTGTTTTGCTGCATGCTGGTTTTTTTTTTGTAATTCTGTGCTTTGTCTAATATCAAAATCAACATGTGAAAACATTTGCTTTTATTTTCTCTGATACAGAGAGACAGAATTTTACATTAGTAGGTTCTGTGTCTACTTATCCCAGCTCAGGAAGAGAGTCAACAAGTCCCAAGGGCTGCAGAAGTTTTGTGCTTTGAAAAAGAGGGACTTATCTGAACATCGAAATCAAAATATAGTAATTGAAAAAGATACCAAGAAAGGGATGATGATGAAAATGTCAATTATTATTCTAAATTATTAAAATACAAAAGGGTATTTTTAAGACAAGCTGACATTTTCAAAGAGTCAATAAGATTGAACGGGGATGTTTTGAGACTGTCTGGTCTCTCCCCCTGTTTGAAAACGGGACACCTAGATCAGGTTGCTCTGGATTTTGTCCAGTTATCTTTCAAATGTCCCCAGGCAAGAAGACTCCGGAGTTCTTCTTGAACTTATTTGTTGTGGACATAATGATTCCTGTCAAACAAATTATGGGAAAGATCACCATAGTTGTAGGTGGAAGCATTTAATTGTGGTGCCTTCTCTGTTTTGATTATTTAATACATTTTTAATGATATGAAATTTGTCCAAAAATCAGTGGAATGGTAAAGAATAGAGGTAAAATATCAAAGCAAACGATCTGGATGACATCTTAAACTGGCTTGTAAAATGTGCTGTGGTGACTTTTTTCTATTTATTTAATAATTTGTGATAGACAGCTGTGAGGCAAAGACAGAGGTGTGTGATATGAATTTGTTAAGGTAAGAGCACATAGCTCTGGATTTCCTATCAAAACTCAGCTGTGGCTTTTTTACAGAATAGTGTTGAAATTAAATTGCACTGTTGAAATTAAATTATATGCATTTTCACCTCTACTCCCATAAAGGAATGCAGGTAGGTACAATATTACATTTAGGCACAGTTCTATTGACTGGACTTGAAGTCCCATTGACTTGAATTTCAATTTTACGTGTTTGCAAGGATTCATCTGCTTGTGTAAGTTTATAAGACTGGTCTCTTATTTTTTAAGCCATTCATTATGTTTTATAGCACAAAATCTGCCCCTGTGTACTGATTTTTTTATGTCTTTCCAGTGGTACATGATAAGCATTGTACACATCTACAATCGGTGGAGAAACAGTGAAATACGCTGTTACGTGAATGGTCAGCTGGTATCCTATGGTGACATGGCCTGGCACGTTAACACGAATGATGTAAGATTTTATTGTTTTTCCTTTCTCATAACTTTTCATTTTAAGGTTAATTCAAAAAGGAAAAAAAAAAGGTGCTACATTTTTTTTCTCAAGATCTTTGCAGATTTTCTTTTTTAAATGTTCTCTTCTAGTCTTACTTATTCATCTACTTAATAAAACGTAGTATTATTGGCTTTTTGGTTTTTTGTGTACATGTGCTCTCTTTCTGTACCTTCAAGTTCAGAAAGTTTGAGAGCCTAGACCTAATGATGCAGAAAATATTGCTCTTTCTGGCTCCAAGTTCTGGCTGTGGAAGGCAGACAAAATGATTTTCTTGTGCTTTGCCTTCAGCTAAATCTGTGATAGAATTTCAGAGGTTCTTGACTCATCAACTTGCTACGCTTTTGTTATTTTTTATTTATAATATGATTCTCATTTCTTTCTGACTGCTATAAGGGATAAGGAAGCCTTTTTTTACTTAAGGAAATGAACTGTCTTTTGCTAAATTCTAGAGGCAAAATTGGATTTCAAAGGGAGAGTTTAAGTATTACATGTTAATTAAAGCAGGGGAGCTCTGCCTTCCAAAGGTTCTGATTTCCATTCTTTGGGTTTTTTGGTAGCATTTCTTCTTGAAAGAAAAGGCTAGCCTTTCAGTTTTTGCAGAGCATGGTTTCTCCTTGGTAATATAAATATTTTTGTGGTAGGTGGAATGTGATGGCTGAAAAGCCAGCTGAGGTCTGAGAAGATCTGGGCTGGGTTGCTGGTTATATGGTGTGGGGATTTGTAATCCTTAATGACAAATGCTTAGCAGGAGGAGCTGCTCCTTCTGTTTGTATTTTCTTCACTGTATTCTTTTCTACTTTCTCATGCAACAAAAGTAAAATCTTTTCTTAGGGTGAAATTGGTTTACCAAGCTTTAGATATTTTAATATAAGTCTTAAATATATGCTAAGGTTTTATTTTGTCCACTGGAGAATAGGCTAAGCTATAAAAGACACCGGTTATCATTAGCTCTCTGTTTTTCAATAACAAAGATCTGTTTTATCAATAGTAGGAAGTAGAATAGAAAGTTCGAGGAATTCAGGAAAGCTGTATGAATGCAAATGTATAAAACACATAAAAGGGAAAATAGGGGACTGTGTACATAGGCTTCTTACTGTTTTGCATTATCTAGGAAGAGAAGCTCTTGTTTTAACTATAATAGAACTTTCTTGTTTCATATAAAGTTTGAGTTGTTAGAAGTATTCCCTTGAAAAGTCTTGAGCAATTATCCAGCTTATTTGTTAACGTCTACCTTCATACCCTTACACCTGAATATAACTTTAGTCTCCTGCAAGATGGCAAGAAAATACCTTGAAATAATAGGTTTGGGGGAAAACGTTGCGTAGGTCGGGCAGTCATTCTTCTTTCTTTACATCCCATGTTGAGCGTAAGTATTTATGTAGTTTACACTGAGAGATTTAACAGTACAAATTGTGAAAACAGTGAAAACAGAAAAGGCCAGGAGCTGTGTGTTGTTGACTAAGTGCATCTGACTTTTCAGTCTTCTTATGGAAGAACATTGTAAAATAATCAATATTTAGAGTTAAAAACACTAAGTGTACTGATGACAAGATTTTTCATTTGCTTACTGTGTCAAATCTACTAATGAACAATATGCATTATGATTAAACATTTTTAGATTAGTAAAACATTCATTACATTTACATTTTTGAGTTTAACATTAAGGGACTGAATTGAATATAATTTTTTTAAACATAGGTTTCGTCTTGGTAGAGATTGTGAATTTATTTTATTTTTTCCCAGACTGATTTTGCACTACCATTCTCTAATATTTTTATGGGGGCTTTTTCAATATCTGAAATTTACCTCTTGTATCCAAGCAAGAACTGAAAAAAACCTCAGTCTACAATTTTCATATGTAGCCTGGGAGACGTGGAAGTAAAGATAGAGGTGGCAAAAGCAGTCGAAGTCTAAAAAAAAAAGCTTTTTTATTTATTTGTTATAATTATTTTTTCTGTATTTCTTATAATTCATTCTTATTTATACAAGGCCATGAATTAACTGGGTTCTTAACTATTTCTGTCATGTGGCCAGGCAGATATAGGATGTTACATGATGTACGCATTATGGCTTCAGATCTGCATTCTTCACAAATATATGTTGTCTTAAGAGATACGTTTTCATTTTATTGAGCCTCCATGTATTAAATATTTGCAGTATGTTACACCCAAATTTCAGAGGGAAGACACAAATTTGGTTGAAAAAGGGAAAGACATTATAAACTTCTTTGTATAGCTATTTCTAATTTGAATGCTGCTGATACACTGTTTTCATTCAGCCATTTTTGGCTCCAAATTCATTGTAACTATGTAATGAAAAATAAAAACAATAGAAATGCCAATATTTATTGTGTTCATTACCCACACAACATAACATAGCTAGGAATAAAGGACTTATTGAGTATATCTTCCAAGGGGTAAATATAGCTGGGGATTATGGGAAAAAGGTGAAGTGAAATGCATGGCAAGGTATAACATAATCACATGTGTGCAGCCACAAGCTGCTCAGTAGTCAGGATTGACTCCATATGCCTTAGAGAGTTAATTATTTATATCAAATGCACTTTGAGATGGAAGTTATATTGAAGAATTTGACTATTGCAGCTTAATGAGTAGGAATTTTCTCCAGTTATGGGAAGTGACAGAAGAAACATAAAACTTCTCTTCAAGGTGTAGAGTATGGGGATATGGACGTTTGGTGGAAGATTTTATTCAGATAGTTGGATGAAGATGAATTGATGATGTCTTGATATCTTTCACAGAACTTTGCATTTCCATTGTAAAATAAAGAAGCTGTAGAAGGATCTAAAAATGCTTACTTAAGTGATGAAAAGCCAACAGGTTGATAGCATCAGTAGCACATGTACTACATTTGCAAAAAGGCTTATAACTATCAAGATTATTAAGGATAAAGTTTAGTCTTTAAATAAAAAGGTCCACAAGTCCCAAGAGTTTAATTTTTTTATTTAAATGAAGTGGGAGGTTTTGGGCTGAGGGACTGAGTGAAGTAGATCTGTCAATCATTTCATCTTGAAGTTATTAATGACATACTACCAGGGATGTACAAAAATAGGCAAACAAACTTGGTGTCTGCCAGGTTTAAAACTGTGGAAATGTGAGATGATTGGAGGAAGACCAAATGATCTATGAGTATTGGGTGCTGATTTCTAAATAAATAAATTAATTAATTAATCAGGTTTACAGATTGCTTGGCATCTGGAACAGAAGTGGGTAAAATTACCAGGAAATCAGGAGTTAGCCCTCCCCTCCAATTAAAAATAATGGAAACACCTAATCAAGAATGAAGTGCCAGAAATGAGAAAGTGTAAACTGGGAAGAATGAAAAAAGAACAGGAAATTACTACATGCTAACAAACCTAGAACGTAACTATAATTAGAACTCAGGATCTGTTGAGAGCTACACTGGCTGTTATGCAATTAATGATTACTAGAGGAATCCAGGAGAATACCTTTATAATATGCAGGAATGTATTCTCAGAATATTTAAGTATCGACTAGGAAAAAAGTGGCATCAGTAGCTCAGACCAATTCCTCAAATAACCATTGAAAATGGCAGTTGCTCAACATTAATTGATGTAACACTTTCTGACAGTAATGGCACAGTGTCAGGAAAGCGTTCAAGGCTAAGTAGGATTTGAATAAAGTAGCTGAAAATTTTTATAAAATTTTGCCATTAGGTTTACGAAGAGTCAAAGGGGTCTGATTAACCAATCTTTTGCACTGTACTTCCTGGATATAACTTTATGAATCAATTTTAATGTAGGGGTGTTGCCAAAAGTCTGTTAATTTTGTCAAAAACATTGCTTAAAAAATAAAAATTCTAAGGAAAAAAAATTAAAAGAGGTAAATCAAAGGAGGATAAATCAAAGATAAAATCCTGGATACTTCTCACTTGTTGTTAAAGCTGAGCTCCATATCTTTGTCTGTCCTTACACCTGAGTCTCCTTTTCCTTGTTAATAGCCTCTCCACCAAGACCAGTTGCTGTAACTGTTCACCATATTTGATTTTATTCTTTGGACTGAAAAAGTTTTCCTTAAGGTAAAACTCGGCAGTCAAGCCAGGTGAAAAAGCAGGTTTCCTAATGCAGGTTCTACTGATTTGCTGATTCAGATCAGAAAGTGAGGTCAGAGCCTTGTTTCCATTCAAAAAAGTGCATCTGACTCGAGAAAGCTGAGAGAACAACCTTCAAAGATCCTTGAGCTTCCTTCTGTTATCCTTTAGTGCTGCACCATGTTTTCTGGTTTCTCAGGTCTTTGTTCTAGACAGGTTTTTTGGAAGCACCTGAAAAACTTAACCAAATCCTTGGAAAATAGCCACAGAAATCACTTCTAATCTGAAATAATAGGTTGTGGACAGATGGAGAACAGCAGAACGGAGGGATAGTTTTTGGAAGAAGGAATGGAAAAAAACTCTTGTGAGTATAGAACAAGTCAGAAGAGGATTTAAGATCAAACCAAATCATTATAGGCTGTGGTCAGAGAGGGAAACTATGCACCAGCTACAATTTATAAAATCTGTATTTGTTTCTTTTTTTTGTCCTGCTAGAGGTGTTTAGCTCTCTTGGCAGAAGAATGAAAGAAGAGGGCATTTCAGCGCGTGTTCTTGTGTATTAGCAGTAGGAGTTCTGAGTACAATTACAAGGAACTTCAAGTGTTTCATATTCCTAGAAGGCAGTAGGGGGGATTATTTTGTACTTGAATGTGCCATTCTAGTTTTTTCTGTTGTATGTTGACCAATTAATAGAAAACAAATCCTAGCAGCTATTCATGTGGACCTCTAAAACAATTAATGCCACGATATTCAAAATGAAGTTGTTCACCACAGGGAAGTAATAAAAGATTGATTATGGTTGTTTTATCTTTTTAATTACAGCCTCCCTTTATTTGTGGCTTCTGTAGCTGTGCATTAATATTGTTTCATTATTAACTGCCTCTTTCTGATACAGAGCTATGATAAATGTTTTCTTGGATCTTCGGAGACTGCTGATGCAAATAGAGTGTTCTGTGGCCAGCTTGGAGCAGTATATGTATTCACTGAAGCACTCAACCCAGCACAGATTTTTGCAATACATCAGTTAGGACCTGGATATAAGGTAATATGGGATCTTAAGAAGCATAAAACTGGAAAAATAAAATGATTGATAGATATAGATGGAAGATACGTATGCATGTGGATATTCTTCTTAGGATCACGTAGATTTGTTCATGTGATTTGTTTTCAGCAACATAAGACTATTTTGTCAAGTATGCTAATTAACCCTAATTTTCTACCATCTTTTTGAAAGATTAAAGTTTTGTTCAAAGCACAGCTGAAACATGTTTGTATGTGAAATTTATCACTTTTGGGTCATAATCAGATTAGAGAAGTTTTGTATTTGGTGCACTGAATACCAGAGAAATAACTTTCTTCTATAGTGTTTGTGTTTAAAAACCTGAGTGAAGGCAGATTAACATTCAACAAAGCACAATAAACCAATTCTGTACAAATGCATGGTTTCAGACAGTCCTGTTGAAGTAAAAGTTGAGCTTTTTACTCATGCTTTGTCACTAACATTGAGGGGACAGATTGGACAAATTAATGGTACATGCATAAACTTGGATCTCTAGTCAGAAATTGTGTCTTAGAATGGCTGTATATAGTATTATTTCATCAAGAAAAACAACACAGATACTTTGCAGAAATCTGAAGAAACTCCTTAGTGGATAATACCTGAAAATGAATCTAAGCCTAGGTAAACAATATTGAATTTCAGTTTATACTATCAGTTATTCCCAAGCTTTCTTTTTTCTAGTTTTTGAAATTTGTGGTTTCATCAGAAGTAGACTTTCAGGTTTTCAGTATATATCATTTACTCTGAAAATAAAAAAAATTAAAAGCCACAAGTAAAAATCAACATTTAGATTCTAATAGTATTAATTTTGTGTGTTGAAAATGCATACTGTTAATCATTTGATTAGAGCTGTCACTTGAATGACAGGGACAGTTGGAAATATCTTTTATGGTATGTATCTATGTAGTGTAAATAACTATGTATATGTCAGGATTACTTGGAGAAGAGGAGATCTATGGAATGTGGTTGATGATTAAAATCTGCCTTGAAACTGAAAATATTTAGTCAGTTAAAAAAAGTCCATAACCTGTGCAAACAAGGAGTATTTTATTCCAGACTTAATACAGTATTTTGTTTGGACAAATATTTCTGCAAATATCTTTTGGTCATACAAAAGAAATTAATGTAGCCTTATAGTTCTTGATAATAAATGTAGTAAACCTCTATGAATTTATTAAATTATTGGATTTCAGTATGCAGAAGCATACTGAAGTCATATCAAAAAGGAATAAGCCTTTTGTGTGTTTCAAGAAGTGAAAATTATTATATAATATTTTTTGAGTCTTGAAGGGGTCAACGAGGATATGAGCTTTCATGCTAAATGACATTTTTAGTAGTTACTGCACTAACCTTATTACAGTTGTCAAATTGCCCTGCTTGATTCATAGACTTCCCTTAAACTACATTTCTGCACACCTATAGCTTCGTAGTGATTTTTTAAAATGTCAGATATATTTAATATTTTGGGGAAATTCTTCTTTTGTGTATCATGTTTTTAGATTTGGGTCATGTACGTAGCACAGTTACTGCCCCCTTGCTCGCTTGAAGGAGTTTTCTTCCTTGTCTAAAAATCTGGAAGTATATTTTACTATTTAATACCAGTTAAAAAGAACAGGCTCCCAGAGCAGTACCCTAGAACTAACAACATTTATTTCTTTGACTTACCTTTTCTCTGAAAAAATAAGACAAAACAGAAGATTTTTTTTTGACTCTGTTCCAATGCAAGATCTACTCACAACCAAAAAAGGAACCATGTCTTGCCATTTTTGAGATTTCAGGCCACCAACTGTAACTTTCTCTCAAAGCCTGCCTGTTTCCTATCTCATTTAAGGTTATTTCTGTAAATTCTTTCAGATTCTGTACTGGTGCAAAGGTCCACCAGTTCAGAATACTTCAGTATGGAATTTATGAGTCTGAGGGAGCCTCAATTGACATATAGCTTGTATTGCTGAATATTAGAGGTCATGTTCTTCCTCTTATCCAACCTGCTGATGCAAACTGGCCGTTCAGAAATTTTTCTTTAGTAGTTCACTACATGTCCTGTTCATTCTAATTTTTGGTACTCTTAGCCAGCAGGGAAAATCAACTGTTCAACTTTTCCTAAAAAGACCCTAGGTGAATTGTGAACTCCGGTTGTGCCAAACTTTTTCTTCCAAGGAAGGATTATTCAAGATAGTTTAGAATTCTTGGAAAATGTCTTCATACAGATCTTTTTTCTTTCCTACGACAGCATATGGCAGTTCCTTTGATTTACAATTCATACTTTGGTCCGTTACATCTGAGGATCTGATTCTTCAGAGGAAGCAACCATTCCTACTTACTTTGTTCATGAGAAGAGACTATGATTTTGCCTTTTATTCAGCTGCCCTCACAGTTGTTCCTAATGCCCCTAGTCTACAATGACTGCCATTAAAACCTCAAGAATACAGAGAAATTGGCATAATCTACCAGCACACAGGACAGTTTGAACATATCTCTGGATATACATAGTATATAATGTTGCAAATGACACCAAAGCCCCAAAGTTCAGGAAAAGGGAGAACTTGATCTACAAATAAAAATGAACCTGTTGCACCTTGTCCCGTGCTTGTTCTGTGGTGCAGGTAGAAGCAACAGGTTTTAGGACTGACTAGAGAAGTCATTAAAATAAGTCTTACTTATTATGCACATCAAATAATTATATATTTATTTATATTGTTTATATTATTTGTTGCACATGACATGCTTATACAGACTGTAATAACATAGAAGCAGATCGTAATACTTCCATGCTGATCTTGCTCAGCATGTTCTTATGAGTGCATTTGGTTATAACTGGCATGCCCTAATATAAAAATTTGTTAGTCAAATAGATGTTTTATTTTGAAATTCTAAATTTTCACTTGTAGCAAAAGACTTTTTTTAACAAGAAAATGTTATGTTGTATGAGTAGTAATATTGAAAAACTGACACTCTTCGTAGCTATTGCAAAGAAATTGCTCATAATCAAATTTTTAAGAGGGGAAGAGAGGAAAAATATTGGCAGTAGAACCACGTGATTTGTCGCTTCCCCATTAAGTCCTCCCCAATTAATTCATAGTGTATCTTGAAATTTAAAACTATGTTTAGTAGATTCAGTATTTGCATTCCCAGGTTTTATTTGTAATAAAGCATGCTCAGTTTGAGCCTTACCATTGCTGAACAGGACTTTTACCTACTCCATAGACACTTTCAGTTAGAGATTGAAGAAAGAAAAAGGAAATGAGAGCAGCATCCTTGGTGTCACTGTGCTTTCTCTGCTGCCCATCCTCGTTCCCAGGCAGCAAAGAGAGGAAAGCCTGTCTGCGCTAGGATCCCGAGGGGCTGATAAACAGAATGGAGGGGCAAGGGAGGTAATGTGAGAGGAAGAGATGCATCTGATAGCAGTGTTTGGTGCTGTTTATAAAAGGATGTTTCTCAAAGCCCTATTCTAATAGCCCTGTCAAATCTGTGCCACTCCTCTTAACAGTCCCATAGGCATTCCAAAGCAAGTTATCAGATTATTCCATATGTTGCTGTTTCTGAGTTTGCTCTTGATCAGTGCTGCAATATCAATCTTTCTGTCACATAAGAAGGTTGGAGTAAGAGTACACTCATGCATGCACACTCACATGCAAAATAGCATTGAAAATTTATATTTGCTTAAACCAATTATATAGTACAAGATAATATTTTATGTATGATCGCAAAATGTAGTGAATAGTAAATCAAAAAGCTGCAGTCTTGCTGCTAAAGGAAGGGGAGAGCTGCTGGTATTTAAGCAGTGTTCCTGATCAAGCAGATTCTTTTACTGGAGAATACGGTGATGGAATAATTCTCATCTCTCTCTGTTACTTCCTATTCCCATAGGAGCAATAAACATGTTTTATATGGATCCTGTATATATATTTTTACCTTATATAGAATATGTTAAATCCAAGGCTCTTTTTTTTCTGTCTTTATGCCCTCACACTGCTTGTGCCAGACCTCAGAGTTGCATTCCTTCAGTGACCACTAACTTGAGCTTATGTGCACAACAGCCTCTACTACCCTCCTGTGGATGTGTTTTCCAAAGTCCCCAATACAATATGCATATACTTAAATTCTTTTCTCTTTCTGTGGATCGATGTTAGTATTAGAGTATCATATATCAGAATTTGTAGCCTCTCTTTCCGTTCTGTTATAGTAATCTTTTGGGTAGGAGACCAGAATTTCCAATTTATGATCACTTTTGTTTGGCTTTAATAGAAGAATGTTCCTTTAATTCTTGTTTTTTGCCCAAAAAGCGTGCGGCAGTATAACGTTGATTCATAACTTACTTGTTTGACTTTCAGATAGTAAGCTTTGATAAATTCTTGCGGCATATTAAACACTGGCAACAAGGAGGTAGATTAATGCCAAAATTTGTGTATAAAACTGATTTAACTTAAGCAATTTAGAACATTGCAAAATTTCATGGTAATGAAATGATAAGATTTTGTGTTGAAACACTTTGACGTATATAAACAGCAAAGTTATGAAAAACTGTATAGTGGAAAAACCTTATGGGTTTTGGAATCTGAAAAAGCTGAGAAGCATGAAAGACTTTCAGGGTAATAAGTGTTTTCATGTGGTAAAACATTAAAATACAGTACATACATCATGTAGATATATTTGGAAATCAATGAAATCACTAAATTATTTTTCCTCTGCAGAAAGTGTACAGAGATTTCTGTGTGTAGTTAAAATGCCCTCTGGGGTGAAATACATGCCACCTTTCTCAGGACAAATCTGTAATCTGTAGCAGTCGTTTCCTCATAAGTGAGATGTAGCCAGCCATATCAACAGAGAGCCCGCTCTCAAGTTCTAAGCATAATATTCCTTCTTTGGGAATTTCTATTTCAGTAAGTAGTGTAGCACAATAGGAACACATTTCTGGATTAAAACATTTAGCTGAGGACTGAATACTCACAATGTGCTATATTGGTGTTTTTACTTTGGCTTGGTTGTAGTCTGATTCTTTGGGCTGAATGAATACCACCAGTTGCAGGACATTTGAGTTTCAGCCTAAAAGAAATCTCTTTGGTTCTGAACAACTTTCCAGTATGAACGGAGTAAAAAGTGGGGATCACTGGGAGTTTCCCTGCAAAATGGACTCCTAACTCAAATGCAAATCACAGAATCACAGAGTGGTTGAAGATGGAGGAAGCACTGGGAAGCTGGAGGACCTCTGGTCCAACCTCCCTGCTCAAAAATGGTCACCTAGAGCCAGTTGCCCAGGACTATGTCCTGACAGTGTTTTAATATGTCCCAAGACAGAGACTCTGTCACCTTGCTGGGCACCTTCACAGTGAAAAAGTGTTTTCTGATCTTCAGAGGGAGCCTCCTGTGTTCCACTTTTGCCCACTGACTTGTGTCCTGCCACTGGGCACTACTGGGAAGAGTCTGTCTCCATCTTCTTTTTGACCTCCCTTCTGTTATTTATATATGAGATCCCCTCTGCCACTTCTTCTCTGTAGGCCGAAGAGTCCCAACTCTCTCAGCCTTTCCTCATACGAGAGATGCTCCAGTCCCTTCATGGTTTAGTGGCCATTCATTGCACTCTCTCCAGTAGGTCCATGGCTCCCGGTGGGAGCCCAGAACTCCAGGTGTGGCCTCACCAGTGCTGAGTAGAGGGGAAGCAATACCTTCCTCCACCTATTGGCAGCACCCCTCTAGTGCAGATTTCATCCTTAGCTGCCAAATGCAGAGAGAACCATAGACTTGCCATTCACATGCATTTGCCTTTCCTGGTTGTGCTTTCTGTTATGGTACCTTCATCTCGTACCTTTTCAGCATTGCAGCCTCTCTGCTCCCAGACATCACCAAGGTTGAGACAGTGCTGACCAGCAGATGCGCTCCAAGGGTTCTCCTGCAGCTGCAGTCAGGTGGCCAGTCTGTTCAGCTTATGGCCCACATACAAAGGGGTGCTGGTCGGCAGACCTTATGTTGCCGTGTGTCAGTCACTTGAGCAGATGAGCTTTCCCATTGTTTGGGTGTAATCAAGAGAATTTTTTCAGGGTTTCTAGCAGCCCTGAGAGCTCTGAAGAGGCTGAATGGGGTTTATGGGGTTACATAAATGGTAGAAACCTCTAGTTTGTTTGGACAGAGCAGCTGATAAGTTTCCTGTTTTAATTCTAACACGGATAACAAAACTCCCATTATGGCACTTTCAATAGTTTCATGATACAAGATTTCATACTGGGGGGAAAGGGGAGATTTGGTAGGACCAAAGGGATAAAGAGAATTTTGATCACCAAATGCAGTGAGAGCAAGGGAAATGGTTCATATATAACTTCAGAAATAAATTATTTTAAACTGAGTAAATGTTTAGAAATAACATTTTATAGATAGACGGATAGACATCATCATTAAATTGTGGTCATTTCTAACAAATTTGCTTTCCTTATATCAATACAGCACTGTACTGTTTTACTTGCTACTAGTTGTCTTTTTGTCACTGTTAAATGATTGTTGTATGCAATAGTTGTATGCCACGTAAATCTGATAGTGCTTTGCAGAAAGACAGAAATCTATTTTCTTGTGCCTTATTGATTTGTCAGTGTTGCCAGAAAACTTAGTTTTAGATCAGATATGAATCATGGTATGCTTAAAAATAACCATGGCATTCTTCAGTCTTCCTTAGAAAAGCTCTAAATTTGGAAATAATTAGTGTGAAACATGGCATTTATGATTTATTTTGGACTTTTTTTAGTATAAGTAGCTTGTTTATATATACTCCTGACTGTTAATGAAGCATGTTTTTTAATGCTATTCAAAAATAACTATTCCTTTAATCAAAATGGTATAGCATTTTATATTCTAATTTGAGTGAGTTTCTGTAAACTAAAATACAAGGCATTTAATTTGTTCTTTGTTTTTAATGTGTTTTATGCTTAATTTTTATTTTAACATATTTATGGATACTTAATGTGACTTTTTTTAAGATAGTTACTTCTGAAACCTGTAAACACTGATGCAGAAAGGAGAGATAATACATAAAATACCAAATATTGTATTGACACCATGATGTGGTGTAGAGTAAATAATAAAATCTATCTCATTGTTCAGTAGAATTAGGCTACTGGTAAATGCAAGCAAAATTTAGTAGTTTACTTATTCCCTCTCAAGTCCAATGTAGTTTTTGCACATTTTGTGGCAGGAAATTTGTCTAAATTAATTACTTTGTAAAACTTTCATTTTTTTTCAGAGCACGTTCAAATTTAAATCAGAGAGTGACATTCATCTGGCTGAGCACCATAAACAGGTGCTGTATGATGGGAAACTTGCAAGTAGCATCGCTTTTACCTATAATGCGAAGGCCACCGATGCTCAGCTATGCCTTGAATCCTCACCAAAGGAGAATCCTTCAATTTTTGTACACTCCCCCCATGCTCTCATGCTTCAGGTTTGTGCTGCTAAGTTGTTGTTCTGTGGCTAGTGTTAGCTGAACATCACACAGAGGATTTGCATGCTTACAGAAATTGTTATTTTGTGTTCTGTCAGCTCTTAATATAACTTTCACTTAAACTGTTCTTTCTCTGCTCGCTTTCTAAAGCAAGAAAAAAATATAAGAAACATTGAGCATACCATAAGGCACAGTTTTCCATGATACTGAAAATGTTCTGTTTAATGTTGGCCTTTAAACATAGTGGTTATAATTGAAATATAAGTAATGGAACAGAGTTTAAAAATGTCTGCACTCAGTTTGGTGTTAGAGTGCTCCAGAATTATATTTTTAACTGTCCTTTAAAATTGAGATTAATTGTGGTTTTTCCTTTATTTTGTATATTTAGGATGTGAAAGCTATTGTAACCCACTCCATTCACAGCGCAATTCATTCCATTGGAGGGATCCAGGTTCTTTTTCCTCTCTTTGCCCAGTTAGACAATCGACAGCTCCATGACAGTCAGGTGGAAACAACAGTTTGGTAAGCCTCTTTTGACCAAGATAAGAACTAAATTAAGCTTAGAAATTTTTTTGCTGTTGTTCTTTTTGTTGTTGTTGTGGGGGGGAAAGTTCTATAATTTTTTCTACATTTTACCCTTGTTTCTTTGAAAAAATTAGTGTTTTTTTAAAAAGTAGTTTACTGTAGCATGTGTAAATTGTATTGATCTGATGAGATATCCAGCAGAATTGGCATAAAACCGATATGATTAAATAATGAATTCAAATCACTCTAGAGTCTTTAAGGGTAGCTTTATGACAGTTCTTCCAACTTCTGGAAGAAATCAGTATGCTTTTACTTGAGAAAAAGTAAAATGATTTACTTTTGCTTTCAAATGACCCAGACTTTGAGAAGGTAAGCAACATGTTGTTTACCTTCTCAAAGTCTTTGTCGTACAAATTCGTATTTCCTAGCATTCAAAAATTAGTTAATATGTGGTCAGAAAGTCATAGAGCTGTGATCAGGTATTTTGTGATCATATTGCAATTGCAACGGTGACTGGGGACATGCCAAGAGAATTTTAAGCTGGGACCCGTGAAGTCTCTCCTCTAATACTATGGAAGACATCTCTAAGTTGGAAAGCCTTCACAGATGTTAGATTAATGCTTCCACAGGGAGCCTGAAAAGGACTACCTAGGAGTCTGTCAGTACCCATGCTGACTTAGAATCATAGAATCCTTTAGGATGGAAAAGACCTCTCAGATCACAGAGTCCAACCAGTAACCTAGGACTTCCAAGTCCACCACTAAACCACGCCCCTAAATGCCACCTCTGTACATCTTTTAAATACCTCCAGGGATGGTGACTCCTTGCTCAAAGCTAGCTCAGCTATAGTTATTTTTGCAAAGATCTCTTGCCACTTGCTTGTCAGGGCAGGCTCCTGTGCTAGAGGCAACACAGGACAGCTAAACTTCTCCAGAAAAATGTGTGGCCTAAACATTTGGGGGTAACAAATCTGAAAAGGTAATACTGAAGAACTGTTATGGTATTTCCCTGTAGGATTTTTTGTAACCCAATCCTGCTAGAAAGCAGTGTTTAGGGGCGAGGTAAGCTGACTTTTCTAGTTGAATAAAGTGATAAAATAGCTGCGTAATGTAGAGCACATGGCTTATTTTCCTGCCTAGAGTATTCTTCTATTAATTATTCTGGATATTTCTTATTGCATTAGATAGTTCAGTTAAAAATGAGTTAACTGAAAAAATAATTAAGTAATACTAAAATTGCCAACAAATTTGAAAGACAGAAAAGCTGGTTGTGTATTGGCACGTGCGGAATATTTTTTTTTTAAGTTTCTTTTTGAGGATGTACTTTACATTGAAGCATTGTAAAGTAAGGGAAATAGAAAAAGAAATGCTTGGTTTGAAATAAGCTTGGGAAAAAAAATCCCTATATGCTTTTATTTACTGGCAAAGCAGAAGACAAAAATGCTTTATTCTAATTTAAGGAAGATTGTGTGTATACGTATCCCCACATAGGAATAAAATATATGTTAAATTCATTAATGAGCTGAATCTGTAATGGATGACAAAGCAATAACTAGATCTGTTTAAAAATGAAAAGCTAATGTAATGTAAGTTTTAGAAGTTGAGATAAAGACTAATTCTTCCCAAGTGTGTGGTCTACCCAGCGAGTGAGAACATTCATAATGTTTAATTGAAAATGTAAAGAACATTTCTGTAGTTAGCTGAACTGTAAGTAGAAAAAAAATTATTCTTGAATAGGTCAATGCATTTCTTCTATAATTAGATTATGTTCTAAAAAGAGATCTGTAATTCATTGTGCTATATGATTGTACAAATGCATAATACAAGAGGATGTGATCCTAACTCGAGAACATATTGAAAAAAAATTTAAGCAAACGGCTGCTTGATGAGATGTAACTTATACGTTGAATTAACATGGTTTTGGTGTATGTACCTTATTTTCTCATACTTTATTTACTGGGATGTAGATATCAAGAACAATAATACTGGAAGTGAACAAGGAAGTAGGCAAAGAAAAGAATATTTTTGGGGTCAAAGAAAGGAGGTAATGGGGAAAGAATGCTAAACATGAAGATGTTCATTTGAGGAGTAGAATAAGGGAAGTGGTGCACTTAATGAGTTCTTTCCTTCTCCCCCCCTTATTTATTACATTATTCTCTCTGTTTATGTCAAACTGTATCTGATGCTCAGCTGTACCTGTCTTACCTATGAAAACATATCTACAACAGCAATGGAGGGCTACCCCAGTTCTACCACTTTTCTGAACCCTTCTCACCTCTTTCTCTTCTGCAAATATCAAAATCTGCTCAATAAGCTCAGGGTTCTCAATTATTCGATTTTGTTTGGGTTTTATATCATTAGAAGGGCTTTATTAACAGGTCTATGAGGGAACACTGCTTTTTAATCATCTTGATCCATATAGAATTTTAATTTTTCTAAATGAATAGATGTATTGTAAATAAAAGTTTAAATTATAAAGCAGGGCAATATGAATATTGCAAATTTGTGGTTTAGTGGGATTCTTCGTAAATGGTCTTTAATCCTGTTATATGTATATCACTGTGTGTCTTATGTACATCTTCCGTGAGACCAAGTATTGAAATAACCTGCAATTCTGCTGCTGGAGCACTCTATATATTGTTCTGCTCTTGTACACTGAAATTAAAAGAATGGAAACTGTGTTCATACCTTAAGTATGTTTTCTCAGATGAAATTATGCACCTGCTGTTCAGGAGAGTGGTCTTTTAACTCTATTTCCAAGACTGCAACTTTTCATCCTGATTTTCATTACTCTGGTTTGAATAAAAAACTTAGCAGTTTAGGACAATAAGGCATTTAATGTAATAAAAAGAAACATAGAATGCTTGTGGTGCACTGACTCTGACTAATGTATCAAGTTCCCCCCTAAAGCCGCTTTATCACTCCCCTCCTCAGCTGGACAGGGACAGAAAATATATCAAAAGGCTTGTGGGTTGAGACAAGGGCAGGGAGAGATCACTTAGGAGTTACTGTAACAGATAAAACAGACTCAACTTGGAGAAATTAGTTCAATTTATCACCAACCACATCAGAGTAGGAAAATGAGAAATAAAACCAAATCTGAAAAACATCTTCCCCCCACTAGTCCCCTCTTCCTGGGCTTAACTTCGCTCCTGATTTCTCTCTCATTTCCCCAGTGGCACAGGGGAACATGAAATAGGAGTTCTGGTCAGTTCATCACATGTTGACTCTGCCACCTCCTTCCTTCTCAGAGGAAGAGCTCCTTACACTCTTCCCCTGCTCCAATACGGGGTCCCTCCCGTGGGAGACAATCCTTCATTAACTGCTCTAGCATGGGTCCCTTCCAAGGGGCGCGCAATCCTTCAGGATCACACTGCTCCAGTGTGGGTCCCTATGGCGTCACAAGTCCTGCCAGAAAACCTGCTCCCACATGGGCTTCTCTCTCCATGGGGCCACAGGTTCTGCCAGGAGCCTGCTCCAGCATGGGCTTCCCTCAGAGTCTTATTCTAGAAGTTCCTAACTGGATTTGCTGGATCACATACACGATGCAATAAAATTTAAGAATACATCTACTGTTTATCATACTAAATAAATACAGTGTCTAGATGCACTTTAACTACGTAAAGGTGATATGTACACCCAACTAGAATTTATAGCAAAGTAAATGTAAGCATCTTTTCGGATAGTTTTATTACTGACATTATTTTCACTATTTAATGTAGATAGCCCTGTTACAGAGTATACTGCCCACCTCTTGTAAGTCAGTAAAATGGAAACAATGGTGAAGGAGGCAACAGCTTCTGTTCTTCATTTTTCCTTTTAAATGTTTAGTGTGTTTTGCTTTGATCAATTAATATCTCGTTAGTAATTTTAATAATTCCTTTCTTTCCCCTTTACTATTTTTTATGTTCAGATGATGAGGTTTTGGGCTCCTGTCTACTAGTGCTGCTGCATGTACTTTTTATGAGTAATAGTTTGATAAGAAATAGACAGTTTTCCTATCAGTTTCCACAGATGTGAAACAACACAGCTTGACAGTAATTAGAATTTGATGTATTGATTTTCTTTATTAGCTTAATATGAAAAATCTGTGAGTTTCCAATAATGCTTATTAATTTCTTTAGTTTAATTGAATTTATCTTAAAGATCATGGCAGCAGATAAGATGAATCCCATGTAGTATCCTACCTTCCAAACCTGTGCTCTCATCCTATCTTTCAGTAATTTTATAGTCATGGCTGGCACAGGTATTTAAATTTGGATGGAATGGAAGGTGTGGAAGTAATCCTTTCTGAGGTTGTTGCATTTCCCTTTTTGCCTCTGATGGAGAGCCAAGGTCCCAGTCTATCTCTGCCTCCAGTGTAAAATTCATAATTTGCGTTGTTGAGTGCTGGTAACCCTCTCCCTCTGTGTTTTGAAGGGAAGAATGCTGGATATTGCTCCTAAAATTTCACATCCCTGGTGTGACCTAGCTGTGCTCAGATAAAATCAATGGTACTTGAATTTTCCCAAACTGTGACAGCTAGAATGTGGCTTGCCAAATCAGACTGCCTAGACAAGAGTTTATTATGAAAATACAGCCGCTGCATCATGTAGTAGAAATCCTTTCCAAACTCCTAAACTGCCCTACGTCTACATACTCCAGAAGATCCAGGGACTGTTAAGGGTGGCTAATTTATTACTAGAGTCTGTGTCCCAAAATGTATTGCCTGTAAGCAGAAGTGGCTTGCCTCTCTAGTTCTTTCACACAACACCTATTCAGCTGATTCATGTTTATGAATGAAACATGATTAGTAGTATTATTAGCTTCCTCACGTGTTGTGAGAAAAGAATTGAAAAGGCGCAAGAAAGAAGTCACTTCTCCTTCTTCTCCAACAAGCTTACAAAAAGAAAAAAACATACTTAAACTGGAAGCTAAAGAAGCACTTTAGAGAGCTGTTGTAGCTGTCACTCATGGAAACGTTAATTGTTGGTGTATGATTTTCCTTAATACCACTTTATCTGTTTATGCTAAGATTAATTTTCAGGAGTTATCATATTAACATCCTGTGATGGAGTTATTCATACAATCTTTTTGTATTATTTTGGAGAAGCTGAAAATACAAATAAAGGATTTTTATCTTTATAAAGGATTCTTTCCCAAAGAGAATCACACAAAACAAATACCTGCATCATTTTCTTTTACATAGACTCTTGAAGTTAATGGTCTGTTATTAATAATTATACTTAGATCTTCAAAGCAACATGCCTACCTTAGCTAAAGGTGCCCCTTGTAAAACCTAATCCAGATAACTTTGTAATACATGATCCAAGATGAAACTTATATTAAGGCAAATCTGACAGAGAAAATTATCATGAGAGTGAGGAGCCTTGAGAAACCGATCTGTATAGTGGTTTAAAAATAAAATAGAATAAAAGAACAGCAGCAACAACAAAACAAACAAAAAGCCAAGGCAAATTTCACTTTTATCCTAACGGTGCAAATTCCTGACTTCTAAGGTACTTCTAAACAGTGTCATGACCATTGGAAGTACTGCATCACCACGCTTTGGTCTATCACCTTTTTTTTCCTGCTTTTCAGTAATGAAAAATTGCTGGATTTTTTTCCCTTAAATTAGTTCCATTTTCAGTAGTTACCATAGTTCTCTGATTTAGTGTTGGTTGACATACATAGTTTCATTTTCCATCTGTATCTTGGCTCCACTGCAGACAAACGGATCTGTTCTAGGAAGGGCATGGTATAGAAGAGATGTAGGAATGGGCTGAAATATCCTTTATATCTAGGATGAAAATAGGAAAATAGGAAAGAATGGAGAGAAATATCTTGTGGCAGTGCAATTTTGCAAGTGGCAGAATTTTGCAAGTTTAATGTGTGCTGTGCAGCAATCTGATGCATGTTAGTTGCTGGTAAGTTTGTTAAATTCTGTTTGAAAAATTGTTCATCTTAGAAGACAGTCTTCTAATCAATATTATTATTTTTCCTATGTCAACAATATTTTTAAAAGAATGATTTTGGCAACCTGTTTCTGCTGATAAAAATTTTCATATTCCAAATATTCAGGTTTAATTTGTGTTCAGCTGCCAAGGTGACTACATGAATTGAGTAGCCTTAGAAATTGTTAAAAGTTCTGGATACAGTCTTCCAAATTGGACAGACTAAATTCTTAGAATGCAATACTGAGGGGAGAAATACATTACTTCAGTATGGATTTTTATATTTAGATACATATTTCCTTGAGGTCAGTCTGACAGTGTGGGGAAAGAGAAGTTTTGAGGAGGCTGGGGAAGTTTATCTGAGAATTCAGGCAGATCAGATGCTCTCTAGCATAAAGTATGTAAGGTGGAGAACATTGCATGTGAAATCAGTGTTGTGTACAGCTGCTGTTACTTAGTGCAATTTCATTCCTCCTTCCTCCTCCAAAAAAGGAAATTTCACCTAAAACAAGTCTAAGCAACCTCTCTGAGGGAAAAAATCCACAAAACAAAACCCAAACCATAAATACCATACAACTCCACCCCCCGCCCCTGCCGAAAACCAAAAAAAAACCCAGCCCCACTGACAGCATGTTGTCTGTTTTTTGCCTATCTCTGATCATCCTCAGGTAGTAATAGCTTCAGCACTGTACATGTAGTGAGAATTTAAAAACATTTCCATTTTGATTTTATAGTTCTTCTATGAGTTAAAATATTACAGATCTTTTACTTACTTCATTTCCTGCATAACAAGGTGAGCAAACTGCTAGTTAAGTTCAATTATTATGTTAATTTTTATCAATACTGTGGTCCTATACAGTATTCATCTCAAACTTCATTGTGCCTCTGTGTGCCTGCCAGATGGTTCTCCTTAACTGCTGCTGTTTCTGGTACTTGGATTTTTTTAATGTGCTTGAAGGTGTAATGATGCATTCACATGTGCTATCCCAAGATCTGAATTACTATATACTACAATCAATTCTATTATTTATGGTGGCAATCTTGGATAATGCAGAAGGATTAGAAGTTAAAGTTACTGCCTGCAGACCCGAGCTGACTCTGCAGAGCTGGATTGAGGTATCTTTATGAGTCTGGATCAATAGATTTTAAAAGCTGTTTTGGAATTGACTAAAAGCATAGCTCATTCACAAAGGCATTGGCTAAATTAATACATTTTCCTGAAACTAGAAACACTGGCATCACTTTGCAGTAGCAGCTAAGGTAGCTCTGTGCAGAGGTAATGTGGGCAGGCAAGATTAATTAGTTAAAGTCCACATAAAGATGTTTAATATATAAAAAGTGATATTTGGGCACTGGCTGCATCTGAATTACTGCACTTTCTTGAGTCAGTCTTTCTTACATAGAACCAGCTTGTCTGTTTCTGTGTCTGTGGCATGGTTAGGTATAAACTTGTCACTTACTATTTCTGAGTTGACTTGTGGTTTATGTATGCTTGAATAGCGGGAAAGAGAGAAAAATCTTTATTGTTGGGGTGTCAATGTGTTTTAAAACTAGCATTCAGAGTCTATCAGAATTTCTAACAGTTGTATAGAGATTGTATTGATGAGATAAGAATAACTCTAGTCCATGAGTTTTCATCTAAATTCATAGAATGAGAAAGTAAACTATGATACGAAGTAAAAGGCTTTTGACAAAGTACTTGTGAGAATAGAAAATGAACTAAAGTCTGGCGCTATGTTCATGGTACAAAAATCTTTACAATCCATTTTAAGAATATTATTTTGACATTTGAATATTATATTAATAGTATTTGCTATTGTAACTTAAGTTCTAATTATGCATAGATGTATGCTGTTTCTTGACTTTATGCATAATGGCTTGTTGTCCTAAGTCAAAAGGTTACTTATAGAGGATGGTAGTAAGCATCATCTATCTAAATGGAATTTTCTTTCACCTATTCAATAAAAAAAAAAAAAAACAAAACAAACCCCGGAACAAACAAAAAAAACCCCAGCTAAATTTAAGTCTTCAACACTTTATGTGAGCTGCTTATGGATTTTCATGTATTAAAAAGATTAGATTCTTATTTTAGATGACAAATACAGCAGAAACTTTTGGTTGGGGTAAGAAAAAATTGATGCATATAACCTGGTTTGAAATTGATGTGACAGCTTGACAGGCTGTTTTGACAAAAGCTTTGGAGTACTGTAAATGGATATTATCTGTGTTCTTTTATTGCTGACACTCTGTGGAGAATTCTGTGTGTGATTTTAAATGGATTATTATGACCATTCAACAACGAAGAAGGACAAGGCACTATTTCATGTTCCCGGCATATACTTTGGCTACGCTGTGTTCTTTTTGCATGGCAGCCTTAGTCAACAAATAGAATAAATCTTGTTTACCTCAGCACTTTGATTATTTTTTGGTGCTGGCATGTATTAACCAATCTCAACATTTATTTCAAAGTATAAGATTCTATTTGAAGAGCAAATGAACCTTTAGATGACTAGATACTGTAAGTACAGTTGAAATGTGTCAAATCAGGTTGGATATTTCATTTAAGTCACTTTTTCATAGCTGCAAAAGCCACAGTTTTCACCCTTGCCTGTGCCTACTACCTGTGTGAGCACTTTTGTGGTTGCAGACACTTGTCTGTATAGCTAGGAACTGTTACATCTATTTAATTTTTAGAAAAGGAATAATGACTTTATGTTTGCATTGTATATGCACTATAATACATTCTGTCATCTACCTTTTTGAGATATTTGAAAAATAATTTTAAATACTTCCTTTCTGTCACAATTTCTTTTTCTTCCTCCCTTTCCTCTGGGTCTTTCAGCAACAGATGAGTGTATTTTTGTTTTATTCTCATCACCCAAGAGCCAATTACGATTTTTTTTTCTGTATGGTGGCTTGATCTGTCATGTTTCAACTGCTGATTTTCATAACATGGTTTCACTTTCTTGCCTATTCTATCCCCTGAAGTCTTTCATATCTCTTATGTTTCTATACTGTAACTTTTTCTGAGCACTTTCCCTCCCTGTACTTTCTGATCACTTCACTTAAAGATACTGCTGGGATGGGCTGTTGGGTGAGTTCCTTGTGGCCTTTCTGTGCTTTCCTAACTGGATGAAAAGCAGTCCTTAACCTTTATTTGGTCAGGCAGATGTTATTCTCATGTTTGGTCTTTAGAAAGGAAGCTCTTCACCCTGCTGTTGTTCTGCTGTGGTTTGTGGTGGGCATCATTGCCCATGTGCATGTTCCAACATTTTATGCCTCATTTCTGTGGTAATAGTGGCTCTTGGGACTGAAGTGTGGGATGAGCACATACGTAGTGGCTGCAAATTTCGCTGTTTAGCATAGTTGGTGTGGATAGCAAAAAGTCTGACACGGCCCCTGCCTGCACCGTTCTAGCACTGTCAGCTGGATTCCATTCAGTGTCTTCTGCCTCTTTCTGCTGCCAAAAAATTTGGCTAGAACTGCAAGCTCCAGGACTGGATATTTAAAACATGGGATAGTCATGGTCAAACCAGGAGTACTGACAGTGCTTGTTCGAATGTGAATTCCCACTCCTACCATTGTAACATGTGAAAAATCACTGGAGAAATTTGTCAACAGGAAAAAAAAATTATTTGTATTCTTTCAAGCTGTTCACTGCCCTAAGCCTGTTTCTATCCACTTAATAGCTGGTGATTTTTGAGAAAGCAGCAGATGCATTTTTAATCTGAAAAAAATCTTGTTCTTTACATGCAGTGCTACCCTATTGGCTTTCTTGGTTGAGCTTCTTAAGAGTTCAGTAGCCATGCAAGAACAAATGCTTGGTGGAAAAGGCTTTCTAGTCATTGGCTATCTCCTTGAAAAGGTATGTTGGGGGGATTTTTATCTTTGTTCTTAGTATTTCTACTGTCACTGTGGTACTTTCAATCACTTGGCTTAAATGACTGGTGGAATAAAATACATTTGTGATATAAGTATTGCAAATTAAAAGTATTTTATAAGTTGTCTACATGAGTCTCTTCATCTTCCTCATCCTCTTATATACCAGTATTCAAAGAATCAATTTTCTGGAGCTGGTTCTATTCTCTTATTTATGTTCTTCCTCTAGATCTGTTTGTGAATCACTTTAAATTATGTTCATTTTCCCACTTTCAGTCCCCCAAACTTGCTTAGGAAACTTCTCTTGATTATAGTTTGTACAAAAAAAGCAGTAATGTCATATTTGAGATTCAATTTTTTTGTGTCTGTATGCTAATAAAAGTTAAATTAATCTTCTGTGACTCAATTCTGAAACTGTTGAAATAGTTGCTCTGTGTTTTCAAGAAGGAAAACTGTAACAAAATTTGATTTCTGAAAGAAATAGTTGGAAGGGGCATTCCTCACAAAACTGAGGTTCAGTTCAGTTGTCTGAGGAACATCACCTGCCTCCTGGCCTCATGAAACCCAGTTACTGAGGTTTAATAATCTAAATAATCTGAGAGCAAACTACTGTCAGATATACTAACGCAGTGATGGTCCTACAATTGAAGCTCATGGCTCTGACATTCTTAAATGTCTACCACTGGATTTTTATTACCGTGAGGTCAGCGTAGCAATCTTTTATGAAGAAGATAAAAAATCAGAATATCACCTTTAAAAAATGTTCTGAATTTTGAAGAATGATAAACAGTTTCTCTCATTCTGCTCCCTTTTTTGTTTGTGGATTGGGAAATACCTTCACTCAATACCTAAAAGCAGATTTTCTATGCTTCTGTTTTCACTACTAAGCAAGTGTGATTTAGAATGTCAAAGAACTAGCCTAAGGTGGTGGTTTTTTCCAAGGGTAGGTTTTCTTGTGACATAACCAGAATGAATTCACAAAGCTGTTAGCTTTGGTTTGGTAAGTTACATACAGGCAGACTGGTGAGCCCTCTTGGAGGGCTTTCTCCTGAATAGAGCTCTGTGGTTTAAGCACATGGAATACATCAATTTAGAATGTTGTACATGAATTTTTTTTTTTTTTTAAAGTTTGCATGCTCTTCTAATTAACACCTGCTATGTTCATTAGACTTGGGCATGTGAATATTTAAAGGACTTCTATTGATCACAGCATAATTCTTAAAACATATGTTGTTTTCTGGGTGGTTTTATTACACTATATTCACTTAGCTGCAGTTTTTCAGAAGGATGTATTTTGTTCTTTTTCAATATATGCTTATATTCAGTTGGCACACATGGTGGGAAAAAATCCTTTTGTTTCCTAGCCAGTCTCAATGTTATTATTTGTAAATTATCTGTTGTATCTGTTGTTCGTTTGCATGTAATCAAATACTTCAGAGAAAACAGAAAGCTTTTTTTTTTAACTTGAACTTTCAACTAGCATTTTTGTTCTTATTAGTTGCAGATTATATATTGTGAATTTTGATATACAAGCCAAAGGAAACAATTAGCATCAGCATCCAGGCTGAACTTGTATTATTGACTAGTAGACTTCAGTTCTAAAAATAACAAATCTCCATATTCCCAGACTGTACTTACAGAGTTAAAAGTAATTGAAACATAGAATCACAGAATCATTTATGTTAGAGAAGACTTTTGAGATCATTGAGTCCAACTGTTAACTCAGCACTGCCAAGTCAACCACTAAGCCATGTCCCTCAGTGAAGCATCTACATGTCTTCTAAATACCTCAGGGATGGTGACTCCACCTCTTCCCTGGGCAGCCTGTTCCAGTACTTGACATTTTGTGGAGAAGGCAAGGGAAAGGATGTTTAGAGCTTTTTCCTATTTATTAATTTGTTAATTTAGTATACGAAGAAGCTTGTCAGTCCTCATGCCGTGTTACTACATAGGAGCAGGTCTCAACAGTGATTTTATGGCATATGCTATGAAACTGAGTTTCCTGAAATTTGATGAAACCATGAACCCAGCTCCTTTGCGTATCTACTTAAGTTTAAGAAACAAAACCAAGTCTCCCAATAATGTGTGTTCACACACTGAGACACCCAATTTCAGTAAGACACTTCTTTAATTTAAGAAGAGATAAGGACTTCAGATGAAGTTCTCAAAGAATTGTGCTGTAAAATGTAGGATCCTGACTGGGTTCTCATAAATTGAAAACAAACCCAGCTAAACAAAATACCACAAAACAAAGTTATTGAGGAATATTTTAACCTGTTAAATATAGCCATTAGAAAAACCATTCATATTATTAGAAAGTATAAGTTGCCTTCATATTCAATGACATCAAAACACGCAAGGCTGCATGCATTTATAATCATGAGCCAGATGAAAATACTGCTTCATAATTCTGCTGTAATTATTTTAAAGAAGATTTTTTTCTTTATCTTTTTTCTTTCTGATTATTTTCCCCCAGTCATCTAGAGTTCATATAACCAGAGCAGTTCTGGAACAATTTTTGTCATTTGCAAAATATTTGGATGGATTGTCTCATGGAGCACCTCTACTGAAGCAATTATGTGATCACATCCTTTTTAATCCTGCTATCTGGATACATACCCCTGCAAAGGTAATAGTACACTTGGAATAATGTTATGACTCTCCTACAACAAAATTAAATACCTGTATTCTTTTATAACATTCTACGTAGATTTTTATTCAGTTGGGGTTTTTTTTAAACATGGTAATAGCAATGATTTTTTACATCATGAAGTCTATACACTGGTTAACTATATACTCCAATGTCTTTTATAAGTTCCTAAAAGAAGTTAAATTATTGCCTAAGATTCTGTCTAATTCTGTTAAAAGACTGTTTCTAGAAACCAAGTCCCTTTTTCTGTGGTTGCATGACATTGTTTTCCTACAAATTAGGCATAAAATTTTGTATTTTTATTGGAAGGTAAAATGTGTTTTGTTACACATTAATGTAAGCTCTCATTTTAATTCAGATTATGTATTCTAGTTTGATAAAGTCTATAAAATGTTATCATTCATCTCTGGTAATAATGAAGTATTTGTTTTTCTAAGTAATCATAGTTGAGATATGTGAACGAAAGTGAAAAGTGGCATTGTCCCAAAAACTGAAAATATATACTTCTCGTATAAAAAGTCATAATAGAAAACAAGCCAATATATTTATCTTTACTTAAATAATGGAATATCAGTTCTAGTTACCTAGGTATCAGTCCAGCCCCTACCCTAACCAAAATTGTAATTAGTTTTTGAGTTTTTTATATCGTATCCAAAGTATATCCTGAAAACACCCCTACAATTTAAGGTTACTGATACAGAACTTACATTTATGTGGATAACTATTTCATTCTTTAGGTGCAGCTATCTTTGTACACCTACTTGTCAGCTGAATTCATTGGGACTGCTACGATCTATAACACCATACGCAGAGTAGGCACGGTGCTGCAGTTAATGCACACACTGAAATACTACTACTGGGTGGTCAATCCTGCTGACAGCAGTGGCATCACTCCTAAAGGATTGGGTAAGTGCAAAAGGAAAGAAAATGTAAACATTTCTCCTTTGGGTAGGTTTATGATGTAAATGTCTGAAAGTTGCTTGGATCTGTAGACAAGGAGGTAAATAAGTGGCAATAGTTGATACCAGTGGTAATCAGTAGAAGGACTATGGAAATACTTTTGGCATATCATGCACCCCTGATGATAATTTATTATGTTTATATGTATTCCCAGAAGATTCCAACTCTGGTCTTCAGTCACGTAGCAGATACTTATGTGGGCATACTTTAAGAAACATATTAAAATGATTGATTTTTCTTCTTCTGTAATAAAGAGGAAATATTTCATGTATTTTGTATGCCAAAGAAAGCTTTGTGTGGTTTGAGTGATTAGTAGTGTTAAATGAAAACAGAGTGGACACTTCTAGTTCTCACTGCAGAAGTCTCTGAAGCCTTTTTTCCAGTTCAATGATATTTTTTCTCTGTCCTTATAAAATAGAGATTGATTTAACTTTGCTTAAAGTGATGCGCTTAGCTTAGCACAGGAGGTATTGAATTACAGCACCAACAGAATGCAATAATAGATACTGGCTGAAGGCTGCATGTTACAGATGTGTATTAACCAGAGCAAATCATTCTAATCCTTTACATTCTGGCTGTAATGCCATTACATTTAACTATCTACTTGTGTAAAGCAGGAAGGATTTGGCTGAAAGTCTCTTAAAAAACATGTGATAAAGGAGAACTTTTTAATTATCTTTATTCTGTAACTGTTACTGTCATGCTGAGAAATTGAATAATTTGGGAACATTTTTAGTACTGTCACATAGCCAAATATTCAAGAGTGTGACATGTCTAACACATTAGTTATTGGATAATTCTTATTTGTAAGTGAGCTGTATGTATAGGGATTTTCCTCAATATTTTTTTTAGTAATTAACAATTCTTTTCCTAGGTTAGGTATCCTAATAGGAAATGGAGGTGTTGAAAGTCCCAGAAAGAGCTGCTCTAGGATCTTGGATCACATTTATAGTTCTCTCATAGTATAATATTAGATGAACGGTAGTCTTCAAAAATTATTAAAATATATTTTAAAATACTTAACAAAAGCCCACTGTTCTCTGTTCATTTGAGTGAAAAGTTTGGAATCCTAGATGATGAAAATTACCTGTGGTGGTTACTTAATTAGCTTGAAATCTTTGTCAGTGATAAATTATATTATCCACTTACTTTGATTCGGGATTCCTGCTGCCAAAATAGAATTCATTTCTTTTTTGGTGCCTGCAGTGAAGATATCTCCTTCTGAGCTAGATGTCTGCTGATTATAGGCAGTGGAATGCAGGAGTCAGTTGCCCTAATACAGGTTTCTAGCATCGTTATAGTCTCGGTGGGGCATCCCACCTGCCTCTCAGAAGGATGCAGGTTTTCTGTCCATCCAACAGCAAATCTGCTTGTTTTGGGTAGATATTTTGCATACTTTATGGCATGACAGCTTACACGGGTAAGTATGAATAGAAAGCTGTGTCCTACCTCTAACTGACAGGCACTTGAGGAATGCTTTGTTTGAAATGTAGTTGCTTCCTTGACTGTGTTGTCTCTATTGATTAGATCTCCATTAACCTCAGTTGGAGGTTAGAAGCTGGTCTTGTGTGGGAACTACACTGTTGATATATAAAATTAGGGTGAGCTGAATCCTACCCTGAGAGTGGCTTTATGCAGTTTCAGGCTTTCAGAGCTCTGCTCTGTCGAGGTTTACACTGGTATAGTGCACAGGTACAGTTTCACCATCAGACAAATTAACTGTGTCTGACATCAGAGAGGAATTGAGGTGTTTAAAACTCAGCTGATCAGCTTATATACACTGTGTTTGTGACTGTTGAATACCCAGCTGTTGTGAGGTAAAGTTTTCAGGTGTCAACCAGTTTTACAGCTAGATAGAGACTTTTTGTTTTAATTTAAAAAATTCCTGTGCTTCTGTGTCATGAAACTACTACATAACAACACTTTGAAAATGTATTGCATATTACAGACTGCTTCCCTCTGGCTAGGTTTGCTCTTTTGGGGAGTCAGTGACATTTCTTTCTGTAGGAAGCATGGATTGTTTTTATCTTGCCCAGATCTGCCTCTTTGCAATTAGCTGTATTTTTTGAGTATTTGTATGTGTAATGCCAGTTGCATAGCTTCAAAAAATATATTATGTATTCATCAAAATCTGAACAGAAGGCAATGAGGTACACAAGGATACAAAATTAGGAATGAGAAATGAATCAATTAACTCTCTATTAGCATACATATGGCTGGTTTACATCCCTACCTTTTCTTTCATTCAGAGTACAGTACATTCTCCTCTCATTTGTGTCAGTTCCAGACAGGATTCTTTTTTTATCAGGAAGGCAACCAGGTCAGTCCCTGAAAGGTAATCAGACAGTGTAAATTAGTGGTTGTTTGGTGTAGCAGTTTGACAACAAAAATCAAAATTACTAAGGCCTTTGTACAATAGTTGGGAAGGTGTTTTATAAACTGAGGCCCTGCATATTTAAAAAAACGTATTATCCACTATATCTGAATTGTCTCATTTTGTCTTTAGTTAGATTTATGGATAAACTTGACTTTTTAAAAGTTTAATATCTTCTTTCTTCCTTGGTCCTTATCCTCTTCCTTCTTCCCTGCAGAAAGCCCTTTGTGATTGATACAACTATAAAGAAGCAGTAGTCTCTTTTCTATCTGTAAAAGTGGCTTTCCTTGTGTTGTGTTGAAGAATGTCAGCCTATCAGAGAGGAGGATCAGTGACTTAGCAACAGATGGGCAAACCCAGCACAGCTATGGAGTTTTCTCCATACAAATCAGCACTGGGACTTCTTTTGCTGTTATTCCACAGATAGCTTCTGCTTATGACTAATACAGCTGTAATAACTGATCTGATTTGCAAGCAAATGACTTTGAAGATATAGTAATTGCTGAGGTGATGGGTTGCTTAATCTAATTTCATATTAACTTCATTTCATATTAGTTTTTTTATCAAATCGGCATTAGTTGCTTGCAATTGATAAAATTCCTGAAAATTTTTCAAAATGTTTCATCACCTGGATATTATATCACTTTTATTTACCAGATGGTTTTTTAACATTGAGTTCAGGTCTGGCTGATTCAGATGGCTTATAGTCATAGAATACAGTCTTAGAAGCACCTGTAGTTATTGTGCTTAAGGCTTTTTTATTTTCACCTCTGTTTTCAGCTTCTCATAACTTCACCAATCCTAATAGTTAAAAAAAGCTAACTCTTCCAAGATTTTGGGTTTGTGTTAATTTTTATTAGCCTGCATGCAGCCAGTACTGCCAGAAAGTTTATAATTTGTTAAAATGTAGAATAATATATATTAAAAAAATTGTTAAAGTAAGAAAGTTGCAGTGTAGAAATTAAATTAAGTTAAAGTTTAAGTTGCTGCATTTTAAGTAGCATTTGATATCTCAAAATGGAAGAACAGGACCTGTTTTCTTTGCACATTAATTTTAATGTATGAAGCAGAAAAATGTCATAATGTGAGTAAATGGCAGCTGAAATTCTAAGCTGACTTGACATGAGACTTTTCAGATCTGGAGAAGACTTTACTGGAAATCATGCCAATACCTAAACTTTGACTGCATGTGCTATAGTGCCTTCAGATAATTTGCTGTCATATTAGGAAGTAGGCTTATTCATGCAGACATTTTAGTAGTGTGATGTTTTCTTGTCTTCTAGGCATGTCATTTTTTATGTGGAGATACTGAAACACGTTTTAATATTAGTAGTTTGATTTACTATTACTTGCAGACAGTTACTCTGCTTCAGGGTTTTATTGCCTTCTCCTGTCTTAATAAAGCACAAAGTGGGTGAATTTTCTGTACTGACAGCTTAGTAGACCTTATTTTTAGGCCAAGGGAGCTCAATAGTGAAGTTTCCCATTTGGCTGATGATGCTTTCTTTTAAAAGTGAAAGTTTTTCCCTTAGTTTTCCTAGTAATCAGCTTATAAAATGGGAGGCATAAATGCTTTCTTAAAAATGAATTTTAATGAATTTTTTTAAAGGCTGAGATACTTATTTAAAATTTAGTTTTGTATCTTCTCTTTCATTATTGGTTTCTTGTTTCATGCTAGTATTTCTTCTTAGATCCAGAATACTGAATTCATATTTCTTTTTCCATTTCCTTCTGAGGTACTGGAAACACTGTTTCAGAGTGCAAAAGTATCAACTTGCTCCATAATTATTCTTAGCAGCTTTTACATTTTAGATGTAGATCCACATAGTGGAGACAAGTAATCTGCTTAAAATTATGAATTATACTTTTCTTCTGGTGGTTTTTTTTTTCTAATTTTTTTTTTTTTTTACAAAGAGCCTAAAAAGTCAAACTAATTTTCAAAGGAAAGAATCTAAATTTTATTATTTACTTTTTACACTTAGACTATGATTATAGCTGTTATCTTGATTTGCCACATGCACACTTGTAATATTTTGTTAATTCATGCAGAATAAGGATAATAGGATCACCCAGCCATTGCGGTATCTAAACACACAGCAAAGCAGGCAATGGAGTGAAAATTATTTAAAATATATAGCTTCTTTCTGTAATATCTGTATTTTGTGTTGAGTTGGAAGGGACCCATCAGGATCATCAAGTCCAGTTCCTGGCCCTATACAGGACACCCCAAGAATCACACCATGTGCCAGAGAGCTCTGTGTAAACTCTTCTTGAACTCAGACAAGCTTGGTGCTATGATCACTCCCCTGGGGAGCTTGTGTTTTTGAGCTGTAGAAGTAGGAATTAAGAAAATTATTATGAGGAGAAAGTAACTATAGTTTTTCTTTTTATGGATAGAAGAAGTTTCACAGAGTTATTTCAAGAGCTGGGTTAGAGTGGAACTCAGTTCTTGTTAGATTTACAGCAGAGAGAAAAATCTGATCCACATATGATGTGATGTTATTTATGCACGCATGGAGATCAGATTCTGCTATCTGTATCATGTTTTATTAATTAAAGGAGTAGAAAAATCATGCTTTTTACATATTAAAAAAAAAATCTAAAGAGATGGAAGAATGTTACATTTGGTTGTTGGTAGAACTGACAACACAATGTTTTATTTCCAAAGACAGAATAAGAAATCATTATTTTTGTTACACAAAGCTCACAATCAGTTTTTTGTTGGTTTGGGGTTTTTTTCACAGCAATATTGATCATACTTAACTCTGTGAATATGTTTACTTATTCCCTCTTACTTACTTCTGGTTTATGCCCCTCTAATTTCTCTATGCTGCAGGGGTGAATTGGATAAAATTATAAATTCTTTTTTTTCATTTATTTTTGCCTGGGTAAAGCTGGCTAACTCTTATTATGAGTGTATATTTTAAAATATCTGACGCAAATGATGGGCTCTCTGTGAAAAATACATACATAAAGAAATCTAAAAGCAGGAAATGCTTTAGTGACTCATCCTCATGTGGGATAAGGGAGGCATCCTTTCTCTTTGCCAATTAAAAAGAATGTTACTATTTTGTATTAGGGATTTATGGTTGCTATACCAGATCTTGAAAGGATTATCTTCATAGTTGATCTAATGTGAGCTTGGTTTTAGTCTTTAGCAGTGCTGATTATCAGTGTCCGAGTGACGGTGACACTGAATTGTCTACATGCAGTGATGAGCACAAAGATTAATAGACAGTAAAGAAAAGTACTTTGCAATGTTTGAGTTGAAAAACAAGATCTAGTTGTCTTTCTTTGCCTCAGCATATAGGTGGATAATATATACTTTTTTAAATGATAGCATAAATTACACCATTTTTTGGTCAATAATACTTTTTTTTTAAAAAATCTTCAACTAGGAATGAAGTCCTTCAATTAGTAATGAAGTAAAAAACTGTGATGATACAGCAATTATAGTGGAAAATCTGCTTTAGGTAGCTTTAGAACTGCCTATTTAATTAATTCTATTCAGTCTGTGTCAGATGATCATTACGTTATATTGCTGCCATCCTTTCTTCCATTCTTTGTAACTGTCTGGTGATTACATAACCTCCAGTTTCTCCAACCTGTCTTACTTTTCCTTGCCAGTCCTCTTAATTTTTGAAACTAATGAAGTCTTTTGGGTAGCAGCTGTCCCCTTTTTCTGGTTCTAGTGCAGTGAAGCTTCATGACACAACTAAAATGCAAAGAATAAATAGTACTAGAGCACTGAAGGGAAAATTACCCTTTACCTGCTTGGCATATAGCCTGCAAGCAACAATTCCTTTGGTATCTTTTGTATGCTGAAGAACCCTTTTCAAGGTTGTCACACATCTCCAGGGAAATGAGTGGGTACATGAAGAAGTAGTATAAAACTCATGTGCCTTTGAAGAGGTTCCCTGTTAAATTGGGATATCTTCTTTTTCGACATGTCCTTACAATTTCTGTTACAGAAATGTTTTGCAGACCTCCCCATTCCCTTTTTTGCTGTTTCCATAATTACAGTCTTTCAGAAAAGACAAAATGTCAAAATTATTTTTTTTAGTCGTGGTTTTCAGACATTTGTCTGATATTGAATCCCAATAAAGTATAGGAGGGAAGAGGGTGTACAAAGAAAGAGACTTCTGTGATGCATTTAGGGAAATTGAATCTGCATTTGAATTAAGGAAAAAAATAGCTGTTGTTAAGAAGCACACCATTGCCATAAAAAAATCATGCAGTATTTAATATATTTGCATCTAATACAAAAAGAACCCCAAATCGACTTCTGTTTTCCTTACTGTTCTTACAGACAGTGAGTGGAGAGCTTGAGATTTATTTGCTTTTTTCTGAAGAGTACACAGTTCTCCTCTCTTCACTCCTAAACAGGGAAGAAAACTTGAGCGTATTAGCCATTCTTTTTGCTCCTGCTAGTGAAACAAATATACCTTACCTTATGGTTTTCCCTTGTTGCAAACTCGAATTACTGTGTGTGATGCAGTGGCTTTACTTCAAAAAGTGTGACCAAAGACTATTAGAAATCGTCATTAAGAAGTTGTATTCATCCAGATTGGAAATAATACTGAGACATGGGCTGTTATTAAACTTTGCTCTGCGTTTATCAGTGTAAGTTGAAATGGCTAATGGAAAACTAATTTAAGTCACATTTATTTTTACTGTGCAAAATTTAAGACTGTCTATGACATGCATTGTCTGAAAATCAGGAACTTAACAAAAGAATTTCCAGTTCAACTTCAATATTTATGAAAGAGGAGAATGGACAATACAATAGTTTCATATTACTGTAGTCGTTCGAGCTCTGGTTTTTTAGATATTTCTGTTTTCCTAATATACTTCATCAAGCACAATTGTTTAAAGTATTATGGATTACATTTTTTCCTGGTTTAAATGGAATATTTTCTTTAGATAGTAGTTTCTCTTTGGTTAAATTACTTTAGTTTCTGCTACAGGTAATGGCTACCACTTGTATTTCATAAATCGTTTTTCTCGTGGTTTTCATTCAAATGGTATTTAACATAGTGGTTTAGTCATTCCAAGTTGTTAATCACGTATTGCTGTCTATCTATTGCTATCACCTTATTACTATCTTTCATCTTCTCATGTCTTTTAAAAAACTAAGTAAAATATAATATGGATTCCTTTTTTTCCAAATGGAACATCACTTATACTTAAATATATTGGTGTTGAAAAATGTGGTTCTGAAAGGTTATAAATTATATCATCTGCAAATATGAACTTTTATATAAGAGAAGATTACTAAATCTGTTGTAGGAACTGTGATTTCCTTAAGAAGCTGCAGTGATTAAAGGAATTAGTTTATATTTAAAAATGCTACATTTTGTTTCTTCCAGATGGTCCTCGGCCCTCCCAGAAAGAAATCATATCATTAAGGGCATTTATGCTTCTGTTCTTGAAACAACTTATATTGAAGGTAAAATGGTCTATTCCAGAGTGAAAACATTGACATCTGTTATATACTTGTAATAGGAACTTTTATCGGTAATAACTGTCCAGTATTGTGTCTTTTTCTGGTTAATTTAATGTTCATGCACATCTTTCTGATCAACAGAGAAGTAGTAAATCCATAAAAAAATTTCTTACTAACCTCACCAAACTCTGCCATGTGTATTTTATTAAATTTTAATATATTTGTATTCAGTATATATAATATGTTTTAATTAAATTAAGTCCTATTTTAAAAATTTTAATTAAATGGTCAAATGAAAAAGATAACTGCAGTTGTCAAGCTACTTATTACTTTCTCCTTCTTTTTGGTTCTACCACTGGTTGAAATGGTGGAGGACCACCAGTCTTTCTTTACGTTACGTCTGAATGCTACTCTTTGAGGGGTAATCTGCTAATCTGAGACTAGACCTAAAACCAGTATTTTCTGTTCTATTTTACAAGATGGGGGGTAATAGTAATAGTTTGTAGTCTCTGAGGGCCCATGCCAAAAAAAGAATCTGACCTCGTGCTCTATTGAATTTTCAATGGGATAAAGAAAAAGTAGAATGATAGAGACAATTCGGTCTTTTTAGGTTCAAATAAAAAAGCTGTGGGATTATTTGACTAGGTCCAAGGTTTGCTTAACCAAACCTGAGGAATATATTGTATCTGAATAATGGCCATTTTTATTTTTTTCTTTTTTTTTTAGGATCGAGGAGTGAAAGAAGATGAACTGCAGAGCATATTAAATTACTTATTAACAATGCATGAGGTACATTTCTGTAATTACCTGCCTTTTATTGTAACTAATTGAACTACCTCTGTGGGAAGCTTGCTGTTGAAGTTAGTTTGTAGAATAACATTGGTGCTTGTCATACAGGATGAAAATATTCATGATGTGCTGCAGCTGCTAGTGGCACTAATGTCCGAACATCCAGCATCCATGATACCTGCCTTTGATCAGAGAAATGGGATACGGTAAGACAGTGAAGTGAGAAAATACCTTAAAAGTAGTTCCAGTATCATCAGTCTCCAGTTTGCTTATTTTTCACATAAATATCACACTTTCTGATCTTTTAAACTTCAATTTCATTAACTTAGGCTTTTTTTTTTTTTTTTTTTTTCAAAATGAGTGATTTCAATAAGCTGGAGGAAAAAGAGAATTTCCACTTAAGATTATCATTATGATATTTCAAAGTAACTGCACTGTTTTATTTTCTTCTCAGTCTCAAATAGAATATGTAATTAACAAGATGCATCAAATAACCATATACCTATCTCAGAATAATTTTAAATATTCTTTCTTTGTATGTTTAACATTCTCTGGGGAGAAGAAGAGGAAAACAAGAAATTGTGCCCTAGCCTCTCAAATTGTCTGAAAAGAGTGAAATCCATGTGGTTATTTGTTTGACTGTGAAATTAATAACTGATAATTCCCAAAAAAGTGTTATTTTTGTTCGGGTTTTATGCCTAATTTGGTAATATAATTTTTTTCAGGGACTACACATTTTTGTATTAATAATTTAATATTTACTATGGAATTTTATTTTGTGCTGTTCTGAAAATACTTTCAAAAATGAAAGGGGCTTGTAAAAGGGGAAAAAACCCCACAGCTTCTACTACTTGATAGATTCAAGCTCAATTTTGCCTAAATGCTGAGATCTTTGTACAAAGATGTGTGCTTAAAACTGTTTGACAATGCTAGTTAAAGGGAAGACTTGTGGTTAGGACTTTTTCTGCCTATGGTTTGTATTCAAACAGAATTCTATTTCTGACATTGTTTGAAGAAGCGTAAGTCTGATTTGGAAGACTGAAGACATTTTCATGTGACGTTTGTGGTACTGATACTGAAAGTGTTTGATAGTGCAGTCTTTATGTTTAAAAGTCTGTGTTGTAGAAGTGTGGAGAATGCACAGAGTTGCAACTTCTAAGTATTTAAAAAACAAAACAAAACACACCCAAAGCCTTACGTAAAATTAGGGGTTCATTTGCCTAAATTGTCAGAGGATAAAAGCCCCAGAGGTCATTTGGTAATAGCATAAGTCATTTCAAGAGGAAGATACTGTCCGCTAAAGCACTCTTTAGTTGAGAAAGACTAGAAAGAATGGCCAAAAGCTGAAGCCAAGCTAATCCTAATGGGAAACTAAAATATAAATTTAAAAATTTGTTGCAGAACAGTGCAGGGGAAGGGTAATGTTTTCTGTCTCTTGGTGCCTTCAGATCAAGGCTGGTTTCCTTTCTGAAAGAGTGCAGAATTGGTGCTTAAACCTGTCATATTAATTAAATATGTAGTAATTAGATTAGTTAATATTTGAGGCACTTTTTGGTTTTTATATCCAATTTTTAAACCCAGAGGGTGTAATGAAAGGAGATTTTCACTAGCATCCAGGTACTCCAGGATATGACCTTATGTGTTCCAGTCTGCTTCTCTTGTCCTGAGCTACAACTGCTCAGACTGTCTTTTATTTGGTTGTTCCAAAAGAGAAGTCTAGGATGAGATATTACTTTCTGTTATAAAACATTGAACTGAACCAAACTACACCATGTCTCTGACCTCAAGAACTCATAATGGAACTCTTACGCTGCACTTGATTCTTTCAGTATATCCTTCTATTTTGTGTAAATTGTTGTTTTTATTGATTTTTTTCTTAATAAATATCCTTGTTCAGTGAAATAGCAGCTATATATGTGATGTGTAGTAATACAATCTATATATGTGATGTTTGAGCTTGAATTTGTTTTTCTGTTTTAGAGTGATTTATAAGTTACTGGCTTCCAAAAGTGAAAGTATATGGGTGCAAGCTTTGAAGGTTCTTGGATATTTTCTTAAACATTTGGGTCATAAGTAAGTGTTGTTTTAAAATTTTTATCATGGTGTATTTAAGTTCACAATTCTTCTTGTCATTTTGTCATGATTACTGTGTATTTTTTGTCAGTCTTTAGAAATTGCTTCAAATTTTTAGGTTTTCTCATTAATAATTTGTACGCTGTTACCTTTATAAATCAGATAAAATTATTTTTTTCGAGTTAACTTGCTATTGCTATGATGTTTGAAACACTGATTGTCTTTCAAATGTACAACATGCTGAAACTCAAGTCTTACAACAAGGGAAAAACATTTTCCGGAAATACATCTTATAACTATATATTGCATGTTCAGCTAAAGTTAACAGGAAACATATGAGTGTGATCTAAAATTTGCTTCTGGAATTATCAGTGTCATTGCAATAAAATTTTCAGAAGGGCAGCACTTCTAAAAATAGTTTTATAAGGATGGGAAAAATGAAATAGAATATTTTATTGACATGAGAATGTTTCAGAAGGAAAAGTAGATACATCAAGCAAGTGATGTTTAAAAATGGTGGTAAGGACATATCTCTGTGCAAGACTGACTCACATAGAAAATGTGGCAGCAAGAAATATTCCCATTTAAAAAGACCTGATGTCACAAAATGGATTTACTTAGTCTCTTCATCCATATTATGGTGTCAAGAAAGCACTAACAATCATGCCGTGCTGCATAGCCTGCTGTTGCTCACTTTTTCCCTTCTACATGTGGTGTTAAGCTCCCTGCTGGGATTAGCCCAAAATGGCATTTTAGTGAGAGGCTGTGTATTATAAAAATTAACCACATGCTTCACAAGAGACTTCATCCTGTAAGCCTCATTTGAAGGGAAAGGAGGTAGGAGCCAGAGTGTGGTATTGCAAGAAATGCTTTTCTCAGTAAGATCAATAAAGTATGACTATATAATTGAGAGACAGTTAGCTGAGAATATGCTTCTAAATGGGATTTTTCCTTTGGGATCCAGCAAGTTGAATACTGTTCTGGGAATTAATAGAGCAAATTGATAGTCCACTCAAGAATCTCCAAGGACTTTTCAAACGTTACTTACTAAAAGTCATTCACATTGATGGGAGTTGGATTAAGTATGGTACACCAGAAGAAGGTTTGACTTGTCAGAAGTCTGGTTGTATCCAGATAAGTACATTAGTTTAAAATATTTATCACTTATCCAGAAAATCAAGTAGCAAACTATGTCCTGGGGGGCATCAGACACCACATCGCCAGCTGGGCAGGGGAGGGGATTGTCCCGCTCTGCTCTGCACTGGGGCGGCCTCACCTCAAGTGCTGGGGGCAGTTTTGGGTGCCACAATATAAGAAAGACATTAAACAATTGGAAAGTGTCCAAAGGAGGGCAACCAAGATGGTGAAGGTTCTGGAGGGGAAGCCGTATGAGGGGCTGTTGAGGCCACTTGGTCTGTTCAGCCTGGAGCAGAAGAGACTGAGGGGAGACCTCACTGCAGTCTGCAACTTTCTTGTAAGGGGAAGAGGAGGGGCAGGCACTGATCTCTTCCCTGTGGTGACCAGTGACAGGACTCAAGGAAACAGCATGAAGCTGAATCGGGGGAGGTTTAGGTTGGATATTAGGAAAAAGTTTGTCACCCAGAGGGTGGCTGGGCACTAGAACAGGCTCCCCAGGGAAGTGGTCACAGCACCAAGCCTGCCAGAGTTCAAGAAGTGTTTGAACAGCACTCTTGGGCACATGGTGTGACTCCTGGGTATGGTCCTGTGCAGGGCCAGGTGATGGACTCAATGATCCTTGTGGGTCCCTCCCAACTCAGCATATTGTACAATTCTATGGTTACAGAAAAAGAAAAGTGAGCATTTTCAATAGCTGAAATTTTAATTCCCAGTCCTTAACATGTACTCGCAATTATGGATATATTGGTGTAGTTTCCATTGTTGAGTGAACATATGTACTTAGCAAAAATTAACTTTATTTTTCATGTAATTAGAAGGATTAAAATCCCCTTGAATACTCTGTGTAACTTCAAAAGGGTTTTTTTTTTTGATTTTTAGACCTCTGAACATCTGCAAATGTGCATATTTTATGTAGATTTTAGCAAGTCAAAATGCCCTTCCATTTCATGTTTTACAGCTAGTGCTTGTGCCTTTTTGTTCTCATACATATGTGTGCATACACATGACGTTATAAAATGGAACTCAACCATAGGAAATTCTAAGCAGTTATAAAATTATAAAGCACTTAGATTTCCATTTCACAGTACAGGAAACAGGCATTGCATTGTAATACATTGAAGCAGAATTGCATAAAGGGACGTTACATGATTTATGAAATCTAAACCAATACAATAATACAAAGAAATGTGTAGGTACAAAACCAATTACTGTTGCTGTAGTTCATATATGTGCATCGCTGATGAAGCTATAGAGTGGAAGTAATTGATTCTCAGAAGTGAACAGTAACGTGTTAGATGAGAGCCTGAATAACTTCATCGATTTTTCTTTGTGATCTGTGATGATAGACTACTTTGTTTAACCTTAACAGTTCACAAAATCCTTTTTCTTTCTCTGCTATATTTGATTCTTTCTATGCCACCACTTGAAATAATAGTCCATTGTTTTCTTTTGGGTTTTACCTGCACTTTTAAACTTCCCTATGGATTTCTTCTTCTATCTGCTAAATCATACCTTAAAAGTTTGAATACCTGTAGATCTCATAAGTAGCTCATGAACTCCCTTCTGTGCATAGAAAAGTACACACTGTTATAGGTTGTTGCCACTCTCTTTGGTGGTTCTTTGAAAATTATAAAATAATATAATTATTTCAAAAGTTTTAGAATGAACCTATATAATTTGTTATTTTTACTGGTAATCATGAAAACACAGTTTCTTAGCTTTTGAATGCATAAATTTATTAGAAACTTTACTGTAATGTATCCTATTTAAAATTTTTCTGCTGCTTTACTATAGATTATTATTTATTTTGAAAAATTATTTCTATTTCATATCCATTATAGTAGGAGATAAATTTAATGATGCAAAGTATGAGAAGTACTCTATATATGATGTTATATCCCATTTTAAAAGGATGGGGTTAAGGGACAAGGGGGATTCATTGAATTGAGCTGCTTCCTTCTCCATTTTTTAAGATCTGAGTAGTTTTGGATGTCAGATGTGAAACACACTTCAATCACGTAGAATTTCATAACTTTTCAGGATTTTATTTCTTTTTCATTGCAACGTGTGTTATTCCGGGATTGAATTATTTTGGCTTTGTGAGAGAATGATGTATAAAAAAGAAAGGTGGTACTGAAAAATCCATATATATATTAGTATTAACATATACAGATTGCTTGAGCACTCTGAGGGAGGTTGGCCCAGATCACCCACTGTGGTTGCTTCCAACCTAACAAATTCTGTGATTCTGTGATTAACGGTGGAAAATATGAAGTTGGATTGTCCTGAGCTCTTGTGATGTGGCAAAAGGTGTGTTCTTCAGTGATCATATTTTAACCAACCTCTGTAAGATAGAAGTTGACTTTGAGAATGGCATGCAATTTATTTTATACAAAAGCCCATTCTAAATACAACATTGTTTTCTGAGAACCTTTGTATGTTTGTACAATTGCATTCATTTTGGGAAATATCTTAAATGATACCCATTTCCTAATATATACAGAATAACAAGCCTGGGAGCTTTTTAGTGCAACGTCAAAGTATTTGGCTTTTGGGTTTTATCTTGCATTTACTTAAAATGCTCAACATGCTTGGCATGGGCCTAATGTTTTTATTTTCTCTTACAGGAGAAAGGTTGAAATCATGCATACTCACAGTCTTTTTACACTTCTTGGAGAAAGGTTGATGCTGCACACAAATACAGTGACCGTTACAACATATAACACGCTTTATGAGGTACAAATTATTAAATGTAATGATTGTTGTTTCTGTTGTAAAAAGTATGACTTAAAAATATCTGTGCTCTATAATATCCTGATTCTCAAGACTTTTGAGAAAAATTTTAGAAATTTTGAGAAAGTATTTCTTGGTTCACAATGTATTTTGCCATGTTTTAACAATGTCATAACATTTTATTAACAATGTCATTTTTACATAGGCTCTATAAAACTTTCCACTTCTGATGGAAGAGATATGGTTACTTAAGATGTTCATCACTTTCCACAAAAAAAACTCCAGTAGTTACTGCAGACCTCCAATTGATCATACTTCTCCATTGTTTGGAGAGTTTTTTTCCATTGAAATGGAAAGTGCTGAAGTCAGAGATACCTCTTTCTCTCTCTTTTCTCTTTTCTATTTCATGTCGTTCATTTCAAGTTTACAAAATTTTGAAGAGTGCTGTTCTTTCTTTTTTTAACTTTGCCAAGTGATAACTAACACAGCCACTTTTATGTAGCAGATACTGCTTGAGGTGAATAAGTATGACCCCAAAGCGTTCAACTATTCTACCAGGTTCTTCCGTAGAAACTTCCGTTTTGATGATGAGTAATTTTGTAAAAGCAGAGTATTGAGAACATCAAGTTGGTTGAAATCCATGTCTCATGCCTGCATGCATAAAGCTCTTGTCCAATCTCCAATTATTACTAAAATGATGACTTGGAATAGAATCTCTTGCTATTTCTTAAAATCTTATGCACTGGAAAGGTTTTTAATATTATTTTAGTTGTAAATAGATTTACTGACTGGATGCTCAGGGTTGGTTCTAGAGAAGAAAAAAGATTAGAGGAGTGCTTGGATTTTAGGGTTCTGAATCTACTGAAAGGTAGAGAATGATTCTCCTATGATTGTAAAAACCTAAACATCATCTATTTGCTAGTGACTTAGACATCAAGTGCTTTTTTACTGCACATTACCTTTTATTGTTTGGCCACTTGGGTCTCAGAGTAAAGTTCCTACATTCAGTTTTCTGAGAGCTTCTGTGATAGGCATTCTCAGAAAATGCATAACTCATTGACAAAATCAAAGTCCTCGTAGAGTTCAGCATCCATGGGCATGTACAGTTGAAAAAATAGCCAGGGGAAAGGAGAAAAAAGGGGTTAATGCTGTAAGTACAGAAGATTTGCTAAGAAACTCATGCTAAGGAACAGATATTTTCCATATTCTCTCATAAAAAGCAAGGGCATATTTGCATTCTGTTTTAAATATCAATATGCAAAGACCTATTCTAAGATGCTGTGTTTATGACTGATATTAGTTTGATTATTTTTTAATGAGTGAACTAAAGTTCTGCTTTATAATAAATATTGCTAGTGAAATTACTCTGGTTTGAAATGCATTTACTTGAATGTACTTACTGAGAATTCTGTGTTGATATTATTGAATTTTTAGCTTGTTCTTAAAAATAAAGTTGCATACACACATCCTGTAACAGGTATCCCATTGTGAAAGGTTTGTGGTGTTGCCTCAACACAGATTAATTAGGTTGTCAGGTACAATGCATGCAACGGGAGAATGCTCTTGTCTTCCTCATTATATGAAGCCTCAGGATAATTCCTGTGGAATGCTGTCTCTGACTCTTTACTAGCTGGAGGAAACCAAACCCAGAATTTTGGTTTGGTTATAGATGAAATGTATGAGAATAATTATTGATGTGTGTAGCTTGTGAAAGCTATTTTGATCTGTGAATGTATAACAATATGAGAAATATGAGGGGAATATCTTTAAAATACTGTCGTTTTATATTTAGGCAATGAACTCAAAGGTTGGCTAATCAGCCACAGTACAACCATGAAAATCTTAATCCCTGCACAGAGGAGTTGTTTTATTCTATTCTTCAAGATTTAAAATATTTTACCTATTTTTTTTATATCAAGTTGCATGTGGCCATAGCAAACGTTCTTAACAAAGAAATACTGTAGTGTTTGATTAAAAATGGTAAAAGGAAGTTAATATTCTGTTTTAGATTTTGACAGAACAAGTATGCACCCAAGTTGTTCATAAACCGCATCCAGAGCCAGATTCAACAGTGAAAATTCAGAATCCAAGTAAGGACAATATATTATGTTTGTTTGATAAATGTATCACCTAGAGGTTGTGGGTTTTTTTTAAATAATAGTTCAGAAAGTGAGAACAATTCATTTGTGTATCTTAGATACATATGGGTTTCTGTTACCTCTTACATTAGTGGCTGTCAGCAACTATTTCTTTTTTTAACATTGGTAAAGTGCTTTACATAACTAATTTATTCTTTCAAAGTGATTCTTAAGGTGGTGGCAACGCTGTTGAAAAACTCCACACCAAGTGCAGAGCTGATGGAGGTTCGACGTTTGTTCTTATCTGATATGATAAAACTCTTTAGTAATAGCCGTGAAAACAGAAGGTATGTCAATACAAATAGTATTTTCTCATTCTTGATTTCTGGGTAATAGCAATCTGTTATATTCTGTGTAGAGTTTTATACTTTGTAATAAATTAAATATATTTAAAATAAATTTAATGTGTTTGTGGTGACTTTTCTTATTTCAGTAACTAATACTGGATTCTTCTCTATATATAATTTTTTATTCATACTGAAGTATTTTAAAATTTATTCCTAACATTGTATTGATGTTCAGAGATTACGTTCCTCCAATCTTAACCATCATAATGTTAAATTAAAGAAGCTTTGTTTGGATATATTTTGAACTAATTATTTCACTTTAGATGTTTACTTCAGTGTTCAGTGTGGCAGGACTGGATGTTTTCTCTGGGATACATTAACCCTAAGAACTCTGAAGAGCAGAAGATCACAGAGATGGTTTACAACATTTTCCGTATTCTCTTGTACCATGCAATAAAATATGAATGGGGAGGCTGGAGAGTGTGGGTGGATACTCTTTCTATAGCTCATTCCAAGGTAAGGAACAGCTCGTAGATGTTTTTTTAATACTGGTAACCCCCAAAGGCAGTAGCGATATAGTAATAGAAGACGTAAAGTGATTTAGTGCCATCTGGTGGCTGTCGCTATTCATGTCAAGGTGGCTTTTTTTCTTGTCAAACACTTTGTAAGCTGTACTTAATGTGCTCTTAACAATCTTGCTAGATTTTGCCCAGTTCATCTACCATATATTCATCCACGTAATCTTTTCTTTTCTTTTTAAGGTCACATATGAAGCTCACAAGGAGTATCTAGCAAAAATGTATGAAGAGTATCAAAGGCAAGAGGAAGAAAACATAAAAAAGGGGAAGAAGGGGAATGTGAGCACCATCTCGGGTCTTTCCTCTCAGACAACAGGAGCAAAAGGTGGAATGGAAATTCGAGAGATAGAAGATCTTTCACAAAGTCAAAGTCCAGAAAGTGAAACAGACTACCCCGTCAGTACAGATACAAGGGACTTGCTCATGGCTACAAAGGTGTCAGATGATGTGCTTGGAACTGCTGAAAGACCCGGAGGAGGAGGAGTGCATGTGGAAGTTCATGACCTTTTAGTTGATATAAAAGCTGAAAAAGTAGAAGCTACTGAAGTAAAACTTGATGATATGGATTTATCACCAGAGACACTGGGAACTGGAGAAAATGGTGCACTGGTAGAAGTAGAATCTCTTCTGGATAATGTATATAGTGCAGCTGTTGAGAAGCTCCAAAACAATGTTCATGGAAGTGTGGGTATTATTAAGAAGAATGAGGAAAAAGATAATGGTCCATTAATAACTCTGGCTGACGAGAAAGATGAACCTTCTACTAACAATACCTCATTTCTCTTTGATAAAATACCTAGTCAGGAGGAGAAACTCCTTCCTGAACTTTCAAGTAATCACATTGCTATTCCAAATGTGCAAGAGACACAGATGCATCTTGGTGTAAATGATGATTTGGGATTACTTGCACATATGACAGGTAGTGTAGATATAACTTGTGCTTCAAGTATAATAGAGGACAAGGAGTTCAAGATTCACACCACTTCAGATGGAATGAACAGCATTTCTGAGAGGGAGTTGTCTTCATCATCTAAAGGATTAGAATATGCTGAAATGACTGCCACAACTCTTGAGACAGAGTCTTCCGGTAGCAAGACTGTACCTAATGTTGATGCAGGAAGTATAATATCAGATACAGAAAGATCTGATGATGGTAAGGAGGCAGGAAAGGAGATACGGAAGATCCAGACAACTACCACAACCCAGGTAAATTTCAAACAGCCGTGTGTGTGTCTGATGTAATCACTGTTCATTTCTGAGGGCTAAATTAATAGTATGAGATCTGAGAGATGTTTGAGGTATATTTCTTTAATTACATGAAAAAATGTACATCTGCCAGGCCTGTTTTCTTTGAAAATGCCATAATATGAAGTATTTCATGACTGTATAGAAAATATGTATTGCATATACTACTTAAATAGCAGTTATTTCCCACTAAAATAAATTATAAACTACAATTTGAAATATGTGGGCATTAATGTCTCTTTTAAATCATTTTCTTAAAAAGAATTACCAACTGAGCAACCAGCAGAAATTCATTATCTTCTAATCTCTTCTTTTTGTACTTCGAAATACCCTATGAACTCTAGGCTGTCCATGGTTAAATATTTTTTCTTAAAATGAAGTTAACCTTAATGAAAAAAAAATTGAAGTAGGTATTAAATAAAATTAAAATGGAGAATTATTGTTTTATTGAGTAATGAGCAATTTTAATTTTAGCATGTTTACAGTGGAACTGGCAATTGGAGTTTTGATTGCTGTAGATGTGGTAACTGCCTCGTTAGATTTGATCTCCTTGAGACCACTGAAAACACTGAAAATTTCTTAAAGACCAGCCCCCTAAGTGGAGATACTTATAGGTTTTATGCAGTGGCAACGCACATCAAATCCCATTCTTGCAGATACAGTATTTTTGGCTAAATAAAAGCTCCTCTATTATGGTACAGTTATGATACCATTGCTGCTGCCGGCATGAGGGTTACCTGCAGTTGTACCTGAAGGAAAATGTATTTGACTGGAATTGCTAACCTCAAATTCTCTAAAAACAGGTCTGCAATCATCTCCCTGCCTTATCAGTTAGAAATAACTGTCTTTTATTCAAATAAACTGAAAGAAAACAGCAAATTGTGCAACAGAGATGGGAACTACTGCTTACTCTGAGAAGAGTTAATGCCTTTATCAATAATAGATCAAATATTAAAGAATATAAAATTCACTCTTTCCTGTGTTTCCAACTAGAAAAAACTGAAAATACAATTGAAAGCACTATGCAGAAGATTCATAAGAAAAATAAAAATCTTAGATAAGTCTAAGAAATAAAGAAACTAATCATTTGAATATAACTCTAAGAAAAGCATAGGAAATGGAAGCAACAGTAAAAATTTTACTCCCAAGAGGTCAAACTGAATGAAGGAAAACTTTTCTGCTCTCAGAATACTGGCTGAATACAGGAGATCAAGATCAGACTAAATATACAAGAAGCTTTTCAGCTCAACTCCAATGCTATGTCCATTTCTACATTGCTAACATAATTGTTTTGCAAAGTTCTCTTCTGCTTTTAAATCGACAAAATGGGATTTGGGAGACTATATATAATTCTCTAATGATCCTGCTAAAAAGACCAGATAAATAAATTGGTTTTGAAAAATAAGGAGCTGTCAAAAAATGCACTCATTCCTTGAAGCTATCACTATGTAATTTGTCCATGTTTTCAGTCAAATCTTCAAAGAAAATCGTGTTATTAGCCCAAAAAGATAATTGTTGCATATAAACAAAGTCTTATAACTGGCCCTGTATTGGCTACATTTGGTCTTTTCTGTAAGACTTCAAGTGAAGAACCTGAGGGTGAGTAGTTGGAGTAGTTGGAGGGTGAGCTTGGTGAGTAGTTGGAGGGGGGCCAGCCATAGCCCCTCAGCACTGACTGATTTGACTTGGAGCAGCTCATTTACTGAAGGATACTACCTTGGAACATCAATATCTCCTATGGTTTGTGGCCATGTTGTTTTATCCTCTCCTTTCTCAGATTCTGTATTGCATTCAAAAGCACATTGCATGAAGTTAACACCATTTTTGAACCTCTTGTTGATGTAGGCCATACAGGGTCGATCTGTCACCCAGCAAGACCGGGATTTACGTGTTGACTTGGGATTTCGAGGAATGCCAATGACGGAAGAGCAGCGACGACAGTTCAGTCCAGGTCCACGCACAACTATGTTTCGTATTCCAGAGTTTAAATGGTCTCCCATGCACCAGCGGCTCCTGACAGACTTGCTTTTTGCACTAGAAACAGATGTACATGTTTGGAGAAGGTGGGTCACTGTTTCTTCTTTAACTCCTTATTTGTGTTTCTGTCAATAAGGAAAAATTAGGCATGTTGGACAGGGGATGTTACCGGGATGGTGGGGAGGAAAAGAGCTGGTGTTAGCTGAAGTGACCTTCTGGATCTTCTACCTTCTCTTTTTACCCCTTCCCATCCCGTAACAGCTCTGTTTCACAGGTAGTAATTCCTGTTTTCTTGAGGCATTGTATAAATCCTGCATACCTAAACAAACTGAGCTGCTCTTTCAGCTTATATTTAGTATTAGAATCTACTGCCCCTGTTCTAGACCGGATGACTTCTGCTAATGGTCATTTTCCTAACTGATTAATTAAAAGAGAGCTTCTCTACCTGCATGCTGTATAAATAAAACCTCTTTCCTGTAACATTTTCTAAGGAAACACTCTATTGACAAATTTTCTTTTGCATGCCAGCGCCTGGTTGGGTTTCGTCTTGGTGATTATGTAATATTTTATGACAGCAATGTGGTTTCCTAGGCTTTTTGTACATTTTGTACATGATAATAGAGGTACTCTGTAACTATAATACAATAGAGATAATTTACTCTAATTTCCACTACAGAATAGTTCATTTTCAAAAAACTTGAGCATAGTTTTATCAAAGGAGCCATTTATATTACATTTAATTTCCACTATGATGAACTGTTCCGTGATACTCACTTGAAAATAGACAATTTTGATGTTTTTCTTTTCGCCGAGTATATGGGAGGGGGTTGCATTTTGTGTTCAGATAGTGCTTGAAGGTTAAAGTTCAGATTGTATATTTTCAGTTGAAGCCTTTAATTTTTGTTTGCTGGCTGACAACAACTGTTGCTTTGGGGAAAGACCATACTTATAGACAGAGTATTCCTCAATATTTTCACACAGGTGTTTTATATTTTTGGGGAGTGACTGTTTTCATGGGACAATTGCTCACCAATTAGGAGATGCTGAGATTTCACCTAATCTTACAAGCATCTGTGGCTTCTGGAGCTGTTATTAGTGCTAGATTTATTATCGGTTAATATTAAATCAAGCTATGGCCATGTTATCAAGTTTCTCCTTTAAAACAGTAGCAGGTGTTATCATTAGGTGTTATCAAGGGTGCTTCAAATGGCACGGGTGCAGCATGGTGAACTCTTAACATTAAATAGTTGCTTTCATGCTGCAGAAACAACTCCACTGCTTTCAGCAGAACTGCCTGTGAAGTGAAGTACTGGTTAATGGGAATAAAAGGTTAGAAAACGTTGTTCTCAGCTGAGTATTTGAATATAATCCTGTACAAAAAAAGATAGCAATCAATTTGTTCATTAGACTAGTCTAGTTAATACTTTTAGACACTTTAGATGCAAAGTTTTGTAAACCAGACTTTTCCTTTTTATCAAAGAAACATTCAGAGTATGGTTGCAAAGAATGTATTTGTCTAAAAATTATTTTAATTGTTTGTTTTTAATCCATCCTTTTTTCTGTTCTTGCAGTCACTCCACAAAGTCTGTGATGGACTTTGTCAATAGCAATGAAAATATTATTTTTGTACACAACACAATACACCTCATTTCCCAGATGGTAGACAATATTATTATTGCTTGTGGAGGAATTTTACCATTGCTGTCAGCAGCCACATCCCCAACTGTAAGTACAATATTTCCACCTAGTGGTCATATTAGAAATTGTTGTTAATAATGCAAACCACTATTTGCAGCTGACTTTTCTTCTTTAGGGACTCCTGTCCCCTTTCTGCTAATTCCTTTGAAAAATTTAAATTTATAATAAAACTGTTACACTTTGATATATAGAGTGTTTCTAACATTTTGCATTTGAAATGCTAATTTTATCAGAGAAGTAGTACTAAGTAAGAATAGTATTTCATAGTTATTTAATACTTCATTTAAAGGGACGACCATTAGGATAACGATTCCTGTAACAAAACAGCATGCTTTATGATGTCTACTCATTGATATTCATAAACCTTTTTTGCATGGCCACTATTAGTTTGCATGCCAAATGATACCAGAAGTCATCCCCTCTCTACTCTGTTTACTTCTTCCTTCAGTAGGTCCTTTCCCCCTCTTTTTTTTTTTTAATCTTGTATTGAAAATAACTGATATTTTTATCCACTCAAATATTCTTAGTAAGTTGTAAGTTCTTTACAGATTAAAGCCCAGACAGGCAGAGGATCTTCACTAAAAAGGGAGGAATATTTTATAAATATTGCATTATTGACAAGAGTAATTACATTATTCGAATGTGATGCCTTGTCTGTGCATTTAATATCTGTAACTATTTCTTTCATACTAAATGTTATCTTGAGCATCCTGTAAAAATAATTGCAGTTAATGTTGGTCTTTGAAAGGGGAGACAATGAGACCCAGAAGGTACAAAGAGATCCTCTGAAACAATGTGGGTAGTAGGCACTGGAGACTGCAAATGTGGTTTGCAGTAAAAGCTCAAATCTTTGGTCCAGCCATTCAGCAATTGAGATTACTTTACTTTTTCTTTACTGTTACTTCTAGTTAAAAACCCCTTTTTTTTGCAGATTTATTTGAAAGGTATGAATATATGGGCTCGCAGTTTGCTAAACATTAATATGACTTTCAGACAGGCAATTAATGTTAAAATGCTGTCTCTTTACCATTTCCACCATGTTAACTGGAAAAATATTTGCTATAAGCAAAAGTGAAAGACTACGATAATTGTCTGTAGTCACAAGAATAGCATTAAGGTCCTGATTTTGCAAGTGCTTCATTGTAAATATTGACGAGTATGAGCGAGTACACACTGAGCCATCTTGAAACACAGGCTGTACCATCATTCTTTAGAGTAAAGGACATTGGGGGGTTTTTTTTAAAGCAAACATTTTAGGCATCATTTGAAAATGCTGGTGTTTTGACATCTTTTATAAAAAAATATAAAACAGGCACAACATTAATTAGGCTCCGGTTCCATTGAATGCTCTTTACGGATTTTAGCTCTTGTCCTGGTTTATGATACTGCAGAGACATTCTATGGAATAATAATTTTGAGGTTCACCATTTCCCTCTATTTATTTTGGATAATATATATGTGTGTGTATGTCCATAGTTACCTGACACAGCTTTAATCATTACTCATCCATTTGTTAAAATATTGTGCGTCAACACTGCCTTCCTCAATAGCAGTGGTTTTCATGCACTTCTACAAAAGACTACATTTTCAAATTTCAGTATTATGCACACATTTCTCCACTATATGGGGACTGTGTGTATTTCTTGAATGCTTAATTTTACCATCTGTCTAGGTCAATAAAATAAAAAATAAATTGTAAAATGAAGTAATTCACTAAAAGTTTGTTAGCTGGCTTCAAATTGAATGAATTCTACTGTGTGAAATTTAAAAAAAAAAAAAAAAAGGATTCTTCCTGCCCATTCAACTCCATTCCTGTTCCTCAATGCCCATCCATAAACATTAAAAGGAAGGTGGATTTATTCATCACCGTGACAGACATGAAGAGTGCAGCGCATCCTCCCTCCTTAGAGCAGGTGCTCTCCCTCAGTTGTGTTCTGAATCACAGTTTTAAAGGGAGCAGATGCCCTGCTGGGCATCAGACCACTTGTGAATATCCATCATATGATGAATGAAAAGAAGTTTCATACTGATTCTCAGACTTCTAATGCTTGTGCATCCTTGAACTGCTGTGGAGAAGTGGATGGATTGCTGGCTCAGAACATATTTCTTAGTCTTGAAAGGGCAAAGTAGGCCACTGCAAGCAATCAGTTACAAAAGGCTGTCTCACCCTCCTCCTTCCAGAAGCTGCTAATGGGAAGAGAGAAGAAGTTTGAAACTGGAAGATTTATATGACATCTCCACTGCATAAAAACACTTACAGCAGGCCTGCTACTGGCCACTTTCTGCCAGAGTAACTCTTGAAGGGGGAAAGGGCCTTTAGGCTTTTTCCCTCACTGATTCAAAGACTCACAGGATCACAGAATGGTTGCAGCTGGAAAGGGGACGCAGGAGGTCACCTGGTCCAACACCCATGCTCAAGCAGGCCCACCTACAGCCAGTTGCCCAGGACTGTGTTCAGACAGCTTTTTACTCTCTCTGAGGATGGAGACTCCCATCACCTCCCTGAGCAACCTGTGCCAATGCACAGTCAGCCTCACCATGGAAAGGGTTTCTTGATTTCCATGTGGAACCTACTGTGTAGTAATTAATTGCATTAATGAATAACATTTTATCCACAAGTTACAGAGTTCAAATTTTGTGTTGCATCCCCTGAACCCCTTCCAACCCCAACCATTCTGTTATTCTGTGTAGTTCTGTAATTGAAACTGGGCATGGTATAAGTCTGCTCAAGCGGTATTGCACTACTCTTCCATCAGGAAGCTGTTCACAGGCTACATCAGCTGCCTCACTGGGTCAACCCAAGGGCCTGTCTGCTTTAGCATTCTGCCACCAACAGTGACTGTTTGCAGCTTACATCAGAATGCAGAGGTCTGAGCAAGCATATTGATTGCTCTGATAACACTCCGTTTCAGCATTTAGGATTTTAACAACTACAGAGGGTGTTTGGGTTGTCATATTTAATAACCACTGAGGAATTTATCCTTCTAGACTTTATCTAATCTTCTTTGAAGCTACTTACACTTTCAGCTTCCATAATATCCTATGGCATTGAGCCTGACAAAGCAATTATATAACCTTCGAAGCACTTCTTGTCTTTGTTTTTTTTAAGCCTGCTTAAATGCATAAAGTCACTATGTGCTTTACTGTTTATGCTATGAAAAGAGTGGTTAATCATGTCTTTATTCAGCTCCATGTCCTTTATGACTTTGTAGGATTGAGTCATATCTCCTGGTGTGCCTGTTTGAATCCATACCATCTTCATATTGTTTAGCCTCTGATCCTCCATATCTCTGTTCTGTGGAGCTTTTCTGAGGTGTCAAAGTCCTCATATTTTGTAGATCCCGTAGAATACATATATTCAATTTATCAACAAGTGTGAGCTCATTTTACTTAATTTATTCCTTCTTCACTTTCATGAATGGTGATGCTCCGATATTCCCACTGTAGGTCTTTTGGGGCCCATATTGAAATTTTAAATTAGTAGTTCTTATTTCCTCTTAGTATATTTTATTTGTGGCATAGGTCATGTATTTAAATCTGCTTATAAAAATTAATTTACTTTTTGGTCTGGAATAATGAAACATGAAAGCAAAAAAGACTGTAGAAGAGACAGTAAAGGTTGTTACACCCTTTAACTTCAAGATGATTGAAACAGGGATAGAATTCATGAAGAGATTAGGGTAAATCTAAGTATTCACTTGAAGTACTTACATGTGGTCTAGATTTCTAGCTAATGGAGATCTACTCCCCAGAGGCAAATGATTCAGCTGTCTCTGATGTAGACATCTACCAGATCCCTGTAGGGTCCAGCTGGAATGATTGTTAACCTGGAGCTCACTCTGGTCTCTTTTTGTGAGATAGCTTACTTGCTTTCTGATGGAGAAAGGAAGAAGCACACAGTTCCTTTCTCAACCATCTTACAGTCCTGCCTGCGCACAGTTCCTTGATTTCAGTGAACCGGTCAGACTTCAGGCAAATCTGAGTTCATCCTGGGCCACTCATTCTTAAACAGTCCTAAATTCTGCTGCAAAACTCTCTTCTCAACAATCTGCTATAGAGTTAGTTGCTCTTACATGTGTCCCGTTGCCTCTAACTTTTATAAAGCACTTCACCTATTTCTCATTAGTAGAACAGATGCTGAATATTAGATGCTTGAATTAATTAAGTCTATTTGAAGAAAAGAGCCAAGGATAAATTTAGCAAAATGATTTTCAGAACACTGGAGCAATTGCACTTTTGGTTTGGTTTTTTTCTTCTGTGCAATAGGTTCTGTATTGTGTTCCTTCCCTTGCTAAAGAAAAAGTAGTACTGTCACAATTTCCTTAAAAAGATGAATGTTTGAAAAATTTCCCATTTCAGAAAGACTTTTTTTCCCTTGCATAGTTCAGATTTTGAGTGAAATGGCAATTCTTCTGGGCTGGGTGGAAGGTTGCTGCATGACTCCTTGCCTGCTGTAGAACAGGCAGCCTTAATTATGGAATTCCCTCACTATGCAATTCTTGTAATAGAAATCTGCCTTTTATCTTGTAGGGTTCCTTTTTTTGTTTTGTTTTTGGGCTGGTTTGGGTTTTTTCCATTTTTTTGTTTGTTTTTTGTTGGGTTTTTTTTTTTTTTAATCCAGACTAGGATGATCTGAATAGAAAACTTTAAATATAAATAGAAAAAAAAAGAAAAGAAAAAAAGCATTTTTGATGTAAACAAAGCACTCACAAATCTTTGGGTAACTCGAGAGTGCAGAGAAGGTTGTATGTTTGCATGGCATACAGGGCAAAGTTTACTGTAACTCTATTAGTCTATTCCCGCAATTTTTAATATTTCACTCAATTTAAGTTCTATACTACATCTGTCTCGGGGTCTATACATGGATTTGCTTCAAATGCAGGTGTTTTTAAAGTGTTGCCAATTTTATATATGAAACAATTTGAAATTGAAGCAAATATTAACAAAAAATATGAGCAATTTTGTTGGTTTACAATATAATCTGGAGTGTCTTCTACTTTTGATTCTGATGTCTAGTATATTAAATTGGGAATATTAGGTAACTCTGCTACAATTATGGGGAGGTCATAAAATATAAAATACTGATTTCATTTTATTTTCTTCTTTCTGTTGGGGAGGTCTTTGTGGCTTTCTAAAAATAATTGCAGCCATAAGGAAGACATTATTAAAATGTTATGGAAGTATGAAAAACAGGACTTGTAAAGGGAAAAGGTTTGCAGAAGATGCTTTCTGTTAATAGAAGCTGGTTCACAGATAAAACATTTTGTGTACAAGCTAGCAATTGGAAGTAATCACTGCTTGCTACAAGGACAGCAGCTGTGACAAGGGCTTGAGGACACTGAGCAAGGCAAAAGAAATTTGAAGAGTTTAAATATATGTGACAATTCAGAACAAATTTCCAGACCCCTTGCAATCAGTTTGTTTTTCCACTTATTCTAAGAAGTTTGTAATTCAGCTTCTTACTTGCAGAATTCAAAACATCAGCTCTCAAATTGTCATCTGAGGGCTTCTGGTGATATATGAACTGTCCACAAAATTCCAGTAAACATTTAATGATGGCCTCATTAGGTCTATGGATTAAAAGCCTAGATGTATGACCTGTGTAAAGTGTTAGCATTATCGTGTTCAGGACTTGTGTGATTCCACAGGTGCTTGTGGTTTATAACAATTCTGAGAATCAAAAGTGGTAAAACTGGTATGAAAATTGTCAGCTCATAATTGAGAGATGATAGCCACAGGTTAATTCTCAAGCTGCATCCAACTACGAAAAGACAAAGACACATTTAAAAACTGGTTGAGCATGGTATTTTCTGTCCCGATAGGAAAGAAAACAGTTCATTTCAGCTTGTTTTTCTTTTTCTTAGATTAAATTTTTCCACCGTCTAAATTATAACAGTGGTAACTGACGTGGTCTGAAGTTTCTTTCTATTTGTAAAACAGAACCAGTGAAAACTTAAGAATTAGTTCCTAGCCCACTGTGATAATAGAGAAAGTGGTTCTACCTAAAACTAAACCATAAAAGTTTAACCCACATATTTAATTGTGAACAATGGAATTTGAAGGCCAACTCAGTCTGAGTGGTTTAGTAAATCTTGATTTTTTTTTTTTTTTTCCTGTGGTTCAAAAACATTGTCATACCTAGTTTGGTACTGGTTTAGGTTGAAGAAATCACACCCAAATACAGTATTATCATGAGCTATCTTGTAGTGCATCCAAGGGAAGAGCATTGTGCATGAAGAACCAGGTTGCTTGTTGTAATTTATATTTGTTTTTTCAAAGCATCTTAAACATATTTGCCTCCTCATGGAAAGATTAACTACTTAATTACATTTCAGTTGAATGGCTTGTTGTAAAATGCTCATATCTATATAATCAGTTAACACATTACTTTGTTTTACATTGCTTCATAATATTATTCTATGTCCTACATAAAAGATGTACATTGGTTTGGAAGAATCAGTGTTTACATGAACTCCATAATAATACAAGATTTAAAGTTTTCCTTGTGCATAGCTATCTTTGACAAGTCTTTATTTCCAAATGTTCATGCTGAGGTTAAATGTTTTGCTGTTTTAAATATAAATTAAACAAATGTATAATTCCAAGATACTAATTTGTTTCAATTTACCTTGTATTTTTAGTTAACTTAAATAATTTTCTTTTTCTTTTATTGTTGTGATCTGTTGTCTGTTTTGTCTGTTGCATGTCCAGGGTTCTAAGGTTAGTATTGCTGCTGTAAGTTTCAGTTTCTTGCATTTTCAAAAATACCTTATTTTTGATCATTTGATATTTTGGCTTTTTTAAACTATATTTATTCTTACTATTATTTTCCTATCTCATACAGTAGGATGTGAATAGGAATATATTAGGTGTAGTAATTAACTTTTCTTACCATATTTCCCTCGAGTACCTAATGCATTACCAATTATGGTGTTTGCTGTTAGCTCCTGGACTGAATGTTGTCAGGTCTGTGAGCTAATTTAAGTTATAAATGCACTTGTCAGTAGGGAAACTCTTTATGCTCTGAGCATGTTCATTGTATGGGAGACTTGCTACTGCTCTTAAATTACACTGAGTAGTCGTGGAATGGTGATGAGTTCACTTTTCAATAGGCTCTAGAGACACCACTATCTAAAATATTGGTGATACTAGAAGGCAGCTTGATCAATAATGGAATATATTTTAAACGCTATTAAAATACCAATGTGCTGTATTTAACAGGTAGAACTGATGGTAAGTTTGGTGTAAAAAGACTGTCAGTCATTTCTCTTCCTCCATGTTGCAGAATTTCAGGGAGATTTGTAAAAAAAAAAAAAAAAAGATCATTTTTAATTCAAAGTTTGCTGAAATCTGGCTAAAATGCACTAAAGTCTTATATTAAATGAATTTACTACATAACTTGCAAAAATAAAAAAAACCAATAGATATTCTGAGAGGTTTAAGACTATGATTAGCACAATAAAGTTGCAACTTGATAAAAATCAACATCAGGCAGTCAATCGGCTGCAAGTGAGCCTGACGTTGTTTCAAGCATGAGTTCAAAGTTCAAGTTTCTGTAACCACATATGAGTTTTTCTAGCAGACTGTTATGGCTATAGATTTTTGCAAATATATTTTCTTTGGGTGAGTGCTTTCAAAAAATCTTCTTCCAGTCTGTTATAAAAGACCAGACAACCTATTTTTCCATAAAAGTAGGAACACAGCACAAAATAAACATGGGAGCCCTAGCTAAAGAAGATAGGAGATAGACTGAAAATCTTTCTTCTGAGAGTTGTCATTTTACTATTTTTCTAATATTATTGGGCAGTTCAGACAGATGACAGCCTTTCCCAAATCACTCATATAACCAACATGCAACATCCTTGAGAGAAATTAAATGAAGGGCTATCTATCATTATGGTGACACATGCCACTTTGTATCTTTCATCTTTCAAAACAATTGTTTCCTTAATACTGTTTGGCACAGTTTGCACTTTTATAATTTTGGATGTAAAAATATTCTTAAAAGTAAGCCATAAGTGAGGCTAATAATGTTTTAGGGTATGGAAATAAAGGAATTTTTGGTTTTCTGTATTTTTTCTTTCCTTTGGAAGGAAGTGACATTAAGAGCACAAAATATATATATTTTTAATAGAAACTTTTAAACAAATTAATAAAAGTAGAGAAGCACAATGAAAGTACTTTTCAAAGGGCCCAGACTGTGTGCTCAGAAATTCTTGCAACTGGAAAGCTTGTTGACAGTCAGTAAGAATCAGCCACCTGTAAACAAGTTTTAAAATAGTATTTAGGCATATAATTCTGGATGCAGACAAGTGTCACACATTCCTGTTTTCAATTTGCCTAGCTCCAGCAGTAAAAGTGTTTAAACTGATATATATTTTTTGAATTAAGCTGACTGTTTCCTCACTTACCTGCACTGTAAAATACCTAAAGGCATTTGAAAACACGACTCTTGACATCTAAGTGTCTTTTTGGAGAACAACATTTTAGCTTTCAGAAATATTGACCTCATTCAGAAATTTTCTGTGGATTCCCACTAAGGAGAGTCCAACACTACTTTAGGAAAGAAACAGCAGCTCTCTGGGACATGTGAGCTGCACGCCATGTCACTTGTCACGTTTTTACTTTCCCTCTGTTGTTGTCGTGAGGTAGCAAACATAATTGGAGAATTGGACTCTGCCAGGATTCTATATGCTGTAAACATTCCAGGGAAAATCAATTTATGGAAACAGAGTGCAAAACTGTATGTTTTTTCCCACTCCACTCCTCACATTTGCTTGTTTATCTAAAGGAATATTAAAAAATAAAAGCTATACACAGAGTAATTCCTTTCAGCTGTTACCTGTTTGCGTAGCCTATGGAAGAATGTAAGAATATGTTGCACCCTTTTACACCATGCATTGTTTTACTATGTGGCCGTACTTTATGAAATTGCTAATAACTTTCTCATATATATTAGACTTTTTCTCATCTATTGCAGCATGTAAATGTAAATAATTTTCTCACTCTTCATGCTGTCTTACTTAGAATTTCACTCACAGCTTATGTTAATGGTGTCAGTAGGAGATTTTTAAATAACTTTTCAATCTGTCATTAAGCATAACAATTTGGATTTCTATGTGTATGTGCTGTCTTTGTATTTCAGTTGTGTTCAAACTCTTTAATTCAATTATCTCCTTTTAAAGACTGAATTGGAAAATATTGAAGTGACACAAGGAATGTCGGCAGAGACAGCAGTAACATTTCTCAGCCGTCTGATGGCAATGGTTGATGTACTAGTATTTGCCAGCTCTCTAAATTTTAGTGAGATTGAAGCTGAAAAAAACATGTCTTCTGGAGGTCTAATGCGACAGTGCCTAAGGCTTGGTAAGTCAGCAGACAGGATGTATTAAATAGTTACTTACAGATCAATGAGTTGCGATGGATCAAATAGTGACATGTAGGAAAGGACCTTGTAGGTAGAGTTTGATGTGATAAAATAAAAATCCCATTTATTATTGATTTGATACATTTTTAAGGCCGATTCAATTTAGTCATAAGAAATATAGGTCGGAAAATGTTCTTCCTTATGTATTTCAAGTTGTATATATTGAGGGATAGTAGAAGTATTAAATATAAGTCAGTAAACATAGGATTTTTTTTTTCTTAAAGCTGCTTTGCTACATCCATGTTGCAGGTTTTCTTATCCAAGCCTTCATGGATTTGCAGGACTCTTTATAGGCTATGTAAGATAAAAGGAATGGGATACTTGTGCAGACACTGTAGACCTCAATATAGTTTGCAACAGTATGGCATTTATCTTCGCTATTTATAATTATTCATACCACTTACTAAATTACTGATAATTTTACTGTTCCTGGTATAAAACTTGCGGGTTATTCTCAATTATCATTTTTTAAAATCAAATTTTCAATTACTGCCTGCTAGTAATGAGTGATAATTGATGTTCTATATATAATATTGAGAAAATATGCTGATTTGTGGCATTTTCATTTCTTCTTTTAGTTTGTTGTGTGGCTGTGAGGAACTGCTTAGAATGCCGGCAAAGGCAAAGAGAGAGAGTAAACAAGACGTCATTAATTGGCGGTAAAACTCAAGATGCTCTTCAGGGTGTAACTGCATCAGCAGCAACCAAGGTAACTGAGCCTTCAGTAACCAACAGCAATGATGACAAATCTTAAACATAGCTTTTTATGATCAGAAAATAATTGTTACTGCCTTCCCAAATATTTGGCAAAAGCTTAGGTTTTTCCTGTTTACTGGGTTGTGGTAAAAGTGTCTGAGGAGGCTTATTTGAAACATGAAAACTGATGCAGTAATATGAGTGGAGCAATTCTAATGAGCTTTTTCACTCTTGCTTGGCCTATTTGAAAGAACAAGTCCCCTTACTCACTTCCATCATATATACCTCCATAGATTTTTTTATTCCATCTGGATACTTTGCAGTTTTGATGAAATTCTGCAATTGAATCTCTCTTGGTGGAATATCTGAATTCTTATAGCTTCAACGGACCTTTGAATGCATATTAGGCTTTAGTATTTACTGTCTGCTTTTAGGAGTGAATTTTTTTGAATATTCAGTTGCAGCTTAGCTTTTCCAGTGTCATTAATTCTTTTTTTTTTTTTAACTTGTTAACAGCTTTAAAACTTCATGGATCCAGAAATTAAAATCTGAAAAAATTTGGTAGAGCCCATGATTAAAATACAAGACATGTCATAATGTAACGGATCCCTTCTTTTTTGCTATTCTATTTTCCTTACTAAATTCAGTGGGTTTTTTTCTCTAAAGACTTTTTCAAACAGCCTTTACAAAGTTAGCTCCTTTCACAATATTTTTTCACTAAATCTCACAAAGACATTACATTTTTCAATATTGTCACATTTAATGCAAAGAAAATCACTATAAGGAGACTTTTAGGTGTTCAGGCCTCACACTTAATACAGTTTATTTTTTAAAGGAAGCATACTATTCTATGTTTTTTTTAATAGTAGCAATTATTTTATAAGTAGCCTGTAATAAGTCTCAGTGAAATTAACATTTTTTAATATTTCTGTTCAGAATTTTCAAATGTAACATGCATATTAGAAATAATTTCTTGTTTTGCTATGAAGCAACTGTAATCTGAAACACACTTTTGTGTGCAAATTATTATCTTAACTCTGTCTAGAGATACAGTTGTTCCGAGCTACTGGAAAGATGTAACAATTTATATCTAAATAGTTAGTATTAAGATAGTAGTTCAAAACATCACTTTATTTCTAGAGCCCTTGTCTAAGTATTATGTGGGATGCATGTTGGTAGTAACATATCATCTAAGAGTGATGTAATAGCTAAAAAATTATATCAAATTAAGGTTCTAACAGAAATGCTTTGATATTTTGAGGGAACAAAAAAATCTCACTGCTTTTTATTTTTAGACTCCCCTTGAAAACGTCCCTGGAAATCTTTCTCCCATAAAAGACCCTGATAGGCTTCTTCAGGATGTTGATATTAATCGTCTACGAGCAGTTGTTTTTCGTGATGTGGTGAGTAATATGTGCTGTAATTCTTTCTTCTGAAAAATCATCACTTGTGTTTTGAAAGAGATTTTGATTGTACCCAAATTAAGAATATCCTTCGTGTGTCGCACTTCATATATTTTCTGCAAACCATCTGCTTGTGGCTTTGTAACTACCAGCCACCTTCTGCACTAAAAAATTATATCGATTAAACTGTTTGAGATTCATAGTTAACTGTGTTTAACACAGCCTTAATCTTATACTAGCCAAATAATCACAGCCAAGATAAATCAGTTATGAGTTATACTGATTAAAATTGTATTACTGAAGGTATCAACTATTTGTCCAGCCAGGGTAGGAGGAAGAATTAGTATATATGTTACAGAAATGCAGCAAATTGGTTTGTAAACACAATTCTCACTTCTGCTTATTTATGTATGTAAACATATATAAAAATGTTTTTCAGATTTTTCTGCAATGGTTTTCAGCACAAAACTGCACCAGAATGTGCTTGGTTTTGAATGTAGTACAATAGGAATTATTACTGTATACCTGCAAGTCCATATGTTACAGTTTAAACTTCTCCAACCTGAATTCAAAGTGGCAATCTTCTGTCACCTATTCTTTTCTTAACTAATGGAGAAAAGAATACAAGAAAACATGTTTCTGGAATGTTTATGAAAGAAATTAATAAGAGAATTACTAGTTATTTTTAGAATTGCAAAACCATGCAGCCAGGTTAAATAAAACCCAGAAAACATTGAAAACAAGCACTAGATATGTAATAGAAAGTACATACTTGTGGAATTGAGGAAAGATGAAACCACTATAGGAGTAGATAGAAACTGCAGTCTTAAATCCATCATGTTAAATTTTACACAATGGTAATAAAAAAAGACATTTCAGTTGAACTACAGCAACTTAATCTCAATCAGGATAATATCTAAGCCATAGATGGCAGTTGCCCTTGAACAGCAGATTATGTGGGATGAGAAGAAAAGATGACAGCAAAATTATAGTAGTCCTGGCTTTCACTTAAATCAGTCCTGGAAACGTAGGATTGCTGCTGACAGTCCTGTGGAAGGGGAAATCAGAATGTACAGGCTGGAATTTATTTCTGGAAGAAAAACAGTGATACATTCTCCCTGCTTTTACATGTTACCAGAAGCTGTTATGCCCGCTTATGTATCCAGTGTCAGACAGAGAAACGTCAGTGAGCTTAGATTTCCCTCTCAGCAATAGTACCCTTTACCTCCTTGTGTCGGGGGTCTTCACAATTTCATCCTTGGGCAGCAGCAGAAGTTGCCCTTGCTGCCAGGAAGTGTTTAAAGCACTCTCAGAGTAGAATCAGGCTTCTGTTTTGAGAAGTCCATTGACTCCACAGACCCAGAGATTTGTGTAGTTGCCGAACTGCCTCCAAAATTCAGTACTTAATATGTGCTTTTTGTGTGTAGCACTCCACTGAAAATCCACCCAGCCTTCTGTGTTATCCATTTGCTGCTATGCTGGCAGAAGCAGCATTTCAGAAAGGTATTAAGCCTTCTGTAGGCCTATTAAGCCTTGTGATGACCTTGTGTCATGGTTTGACACTGGCCCAACGCCAGGCACCCATGAGAGTCACACAGCTGTGCAAAAGGAGGGAAAAGAGGAAAAAGGGTTAATGGAGGCTTCATGGATGAGATAAAGAGAGCGGGAGGAATATTTCAAGGACAAAACAGGCTCAACCTTGATTACTAAGTGAAATTTATTACTAACAGAATCAGAGGAGGGTAATGAGAAATAAAATAAGCCCTTAAAACACCTTCCACCCCCCAGGCCCTCCCTCCTTCCCACTGCCAGCACAGGGAGACAGGGCATGGGGCTTTGGTCAGTTCATCACCAAGATTCTCTTCTGCTGCTCAGGGAGAAGAGTCTTCCCCTGTGAGGCTGTGGGGTCCCTCCCACAGGAGACAGTTCTCCGTGAACTTCCCTGGTGTGGGTCCACTCTCCCGAGCAGCAGCCAAACCGCACCTGCTGCAGCGAGAGCCCCTCCCACAGGCACAGAGTCCTCCCAAAACTGCTGTGCCATGGGTCTCCCTTTCCATGGGGTGCAGTCCTCACGGACAGGCTGCTCCAGCCTGGGAGCAAGGGCCCTCTCTCTCCACTGGCTCTTCCACTGGATCACAGCCTCCTCCAGGCATCCACCCGCTCTGGCACGGCCACCTCCCCCATGGGCTGTGGGTGGATCTCTGCATTCCCCGTGGACCCATGGGCTGCAGGGGCACAGCTGCTTCACCAGGGTCTGCACCACGGCCTGCAGAGGAATCTCGGCTCCAGCGCCTGGAGCACCTCCTCCTCCTCCTTCTCCACTGACCTTGGTGTCTCCATGTTGTTTTCCCTCACATGATCTCACCTCCTCCTCTTCTCTGACTATAATCCCAAAATCTTGTGACTTTGTTTTGATTTTCTTCTTCAATATGCCATCACAGAGGCGTTACTAGCCTCTCTCATTGGCCCATTTTTGGCCAGCAGCATGTCCATCTTCAGAGCCATCAGCTATTGGCTCTGCCAGACACGGTGGGAAGCTTCCAGCAGCTTCCTCATAGGAGCCATCTTTGTGGCCCCCCTGCTACCTAAAACCAGGCTGTGCCAAAACAATACACCTTGTATGAAAATTCTATGGAAATATTCAAAATTTTAGATGTGTTTCTTTTTCCCTGGAACAGGACGACAGCAAACAAGCTCAGTTCCTAGCTTTGGCAGTAGTGTACTTCATCTCTGTCCTGATGGTCTCCAAGTACCGCGACATCCTGGAACCACAGCGAGAAACTGCGAGGTCTGGGAGCCAGGCAGGTAGAAATATCAGACAGGAAATAAATTCACCAACAAGTACAGGTAAATTTGTTTTCTTCAAATGTTACGTGATTTATTTATTTTTTTTAGCACTGTAATTATTTTGCTACAAAGTATTTTTAGTGAGTAGCTTAAGATCCTAATAGGAAATTACATACCATTTTCTTCCTGTATAATAATTTAAGATTTTAAAATACATTGCATCTTTTAGTTATTCTCTATATTTACTTATAGGGTAATACTAATTTTCATTTTTATATTTTTTTGTGTCTTTATTTTTATTTAATTTGAAAATAATTTTAAAAAAAAACAACAGGGTTCCTGCTGAAGGTAAAGTTGTAGAGTACAAGGTAGTTCACCAAAAATCTTCCTGAACCTGTTATGTGTTAGAAAGAACAGATATCTTTATACCATGCAGTGGATAAACAGAGAACACAGCTGCTTGCCCACGTGAGCGCCTTTTGAGTGAGCAGGTTTGTGGAAGGGTAGTAGTGGAGGACTGAGTACTTTCTTGGAGTCCTGCTGTATTGGTGCCTGCATTTAAAAGCCTATGGTAACAATATAATAGAAAGGAAATATTGCTATTGCCTTCTTTGACTGAACTGTTTGTGATTTGTTTTAGTAGCAGTGGTTTTACTGGCATGTCTTCTTCAGCCCAAAAGGGAGGGAGTCTGTTAGCTCTCAGAAGCTGTTAGAAACTAGGGATGCAAACTTTGTCCTACTTTGTTTCAAATATTTTGCACTCAGTCCAGTATTTTTTTTTTCAAGTCTGATTGGATTGATTATAACTGTACCTTCTGTGTTAAAGCAATTGAAAACAGTAGATGAATTTGTCCAAGAAAATTTTTGTGTATGTTTTTGTTCTTGTATTAACCTTTAATTGCTTTCTTCATTTATGGAGTTGCTAATTTTCATTCTTCATAGAATTTTTCATCCAATTTTTGTCATATTTACATTTAGTCGTTATTTTACAATTCATCATGATGTTTTAATTTGCTACATTTACATAATTTTCTAAAGTCAGTGTGCTTGTAGGCTTCCCATTTTAAAAATACTACATGAATATAGCCAGTTAAGAGAAATCATAATCATTTTTGCCTTCTTGAATAAATGTTATGGTTCTGAACTAAGAAACTGCTGCTTTCATCCATGATTGTCTTGCCTATTTGCTTGTATATATCTATCTATCTATCTATCTATCTATCTATCTATCTATCTATCTATCTATCTATCTATCTATGTCACTTTTTCCCCATAAATGTTGCTCTTGAAGTGCCCAAATAATAGGTATGCTGTTTCCTATCTCTTGATAAAGAACTTGTTTGTTTTTTTTTTTTCTTTAAGAAATGCTTTTTTTTTTTTTGTTGATAATACCATATTTGCATGTTTCAATGAGATAGGATATCTGTCATGGATCCACAGTGGACCAGGCCACACATGAATACTAGCTGGCTCACATTTGATTCCATGATTTTCTCCACAGTTGTGGTCATACCATCTATCCCTCACCCAAGTTTGAACCATGGATTCCTTGCCAAGTTAATTCCTGAGCAGAGCTTTGCCCACTCATTTTACAAAGGTAATATTAACATCATCTCCTAACCTGTTTGGGTGTTCTTATTTAATGTAATGCACTTCAAGAACTAAATGTGATGTTACTGTTGATAAATAAGTATACGCCTCAGGTTACATGGAGATCAGACCTGATGATACCTTTAAAACTTTAACTTCCTGCCTACATTTTTCTAGAAAATATCTCTCCCATTTATACTACAATTTATTATCTTTAATTATTATAAAATAAAAGGAAACAACAACAACAAAAAAACCAGTCAGGAGGAGGGAACGGATATAGGAAAATTTAAATGCCTTTGGTTTGTGGTTATTCTGCTACAATATTAGGTCCTTAAAAATAAAATCAGGCCTATTTTAAAAATATTGCGTACCACATGAAGTGTAGTTTTGTAGTATTCCCTTTCCCTATATCTTTTCCTGTTTCTTTGCCTTCCTTTCTCGCTTCTTTTCTCGCCTTCCTGATGGTATGTAAACCTCTGATAGTGTATGTGAATTATTTTATGCCTGTTAGTTAATGTGCTGTGCTGTGTTTCTCTTGAAGGAAACGAATTTTTCTACCAGAGCAACTATTATATGTTTTGGGCCTGATTTGTTTTGTTTTGTTTGTTTGTTTGTTTTAATAGATACTCTATAAGGTAGGAATATGGGTAGTTTTTGTCATTTCTTGAAAAAGAGAGGGTTACCTGAATGTAACTTTAGACAAATTTGCATGTACATTTCCACAATTATTTGCATGCACTGTGCTGGGAACACAGAATGTAAAACACTTCAGAAAATTTAATCTGATGAAAATGTCTTTGGTATAATTTTGTAAAATCTCATTAGGTAAAACCACTGATTTATAAAAAGCATAAGCGATTTAGAGTGCATTCAGTTTATAAAGAACAGAATAGTTAACTTCCAACTTCAGTAATAAGGTGACTTTTGCTGTCATATGCTGTTCTGGGACCATTAAAATACTTATTACATAAACTATAACTATCACTATGTTAATCTGGCATTTCTTAAGCTTTGATGTGTGCATGTATGTATATTATAAATTGCTTTAATTTATAACAGTGTGTAAGCCAGAGTTTGTGATTTTGATTCATAAGACTATTGTCTGCCATACAAAGAAAAAACTGTTTTGTATTACTCAATATCCTGATGTAAATGTAATATTTGTTGTTGTGACGTGGTTACTTTTGTATGATTTAATCCATCATTGATAGAAGAAGGAATCATTTGCTCTTAGTTCAGAAGAAGACTGCAGTATCATGTGGTACTACACAATAGACCACTGAAACTTCATTAGATATTGCTTGTTTTTTGGTTTTTTTTTTGTGAAAAGTTTGGTTTAGTTTGTGTTTGGGGTGGTTTTTTTGCATTTAGAGTAGTTTCTGTGTATCAGGCATAGGATATTTTATTTTTAACCGTGTTTGCTTGAAAATTGGGATTGTTTAGACTCCCTCAAAGCGCACTTATTTAAAGACATTTTAATTTTTGTTAAATTTAACACAATAAAAATAGACTATGTAACATAATTGACATTATATTGCTATTTGTATGAAATGCTTTATTTGATATAATGGGTGACAAAGACAGGGGAAAAACAAATAGTTCTTCTTATCCACAGATAGTACCTGAAAAAAATATATGTATCAAAAGCAGGAAAAAAGGTTAAGAAGAAATAGCAGCAGTCCTAAAAACTCACCAAATTTTTTACAATAAAACATTTTTTAAGAACTATTATATTTTTATATAATATAATGTTATTATCTATGGTACTTGTTTTACCTTGAGTTCAAGTAAAATAGTTTTGGTTTTGAAATAGTTTAATAGAGCTACATTAAAGTGTGAGCAGGTTAGAAAGAGAAGTGGTTTGGCTTTAGAAATAAATTATTCAGTAAAGGAATTGTTATCTGTGGTTAGTTATTTTATTTGTTGATCTCATCACATCCTTAAGGGTTTTAATTCTCTGAGGTCTCAGTCTTATGCTCTTTACAGCTTCACCCATTAGAGAAAGAATAATTCCACTTTTTATATTGTGAACACAGTTCCTCAGTTTTGAACATCAGCAAAAAATTAAATGAAAAATTTGCAAACACTGTCAGAAGAGGCCAGAAGTCAAAACATATTTCATCATTTCAAGAGAAACTTTCGTTCCAATGCTAGGCCAATTGGTTTCTTTTTAGTGATTTGACTTGCTTTCAGATGTTGGCAGCAAACATAATTTTTGAATATTATTTTAAATTTTAAGGTATTTTTGCTTAATACCTAGTGATTTAATGTAGCCTTTAAAATTAACAACACATTTTTAAAGCAAAGCCCTACTTATTAAAAATGGATAGAAATTAATTGTTACCTGGAAGTGAAGGCATATTTTATTCATTCCATATGACACTAGATGGATGTAAAGAATTTCTTCTTTGTTTATCAAGCAAATTGTGTCATAATTTTTAGAACTGTACAGGAAAACATCTCTATGAATTCAGGAAGAGGGATTGAATCCTTAAAAGAGAACCATTTATCCATTTTTAGTAGAATCTAATTATCTGACCAGGAAACTTATTAGGGAAAGGGTAAGATAGAATTAGGTATATTACCAGTATTTAAGATAATGATTTTGTTCTTAGTGATGCCCTTTTTTTTTTCTTTCTTTCCTTTACACGGGGCAATCTCTTTAGTTAAAATCTATTTAAAGCTGTGTGAGACCCTACTTGTCTCAGGTACATTACAGTATGTGATCAGCGAATGCTTCCTAAGAGTATCTGCAGCTGGTGTAAAGTGTGGGTTATAAGAATTTTAACATCATTTTATTTGATATGAAACTCTTGAATTATCGTCATAAAAAATATTAAACTTTGCCTTCTTTATTGATGTTATTGTGTATGAATAAAAGGTAGTATTGAAATAAAAGACTTTAAAATATATTTTGCAGGGGAATATATTCTATCTTTGCTTACAAATGTTTGTAAATGGTAAAATAATGTTTCTTTTACTATTATTCAGATACTGCTCATAAGCTAGGTGTTATCTTACGGTGCTTGAAGGAGAAAGGTCACACCCAGGAAGAAAAAACTATTAAACTAGTGTCCATGACTACCATTTAACAATAAAAATATTTCTTTATAATATTCTATACACCTATATTTATTTTTCCTTCTAACCTGATCCATGGGGACAGAAAAATATACCTATATCTGTAGATTTACTCTTATCATAAGTTTGTTGAAAATGCTTATGTTTCCCCTCCTTGTTTCTGATAACTTTAAAGGGTCTTCAGAACTTTTAATTTAGTCAGTGTTTAGTCAGACAAAGCAGATCTTGCAAAATTAACAGAAAGTTCCCTTTCTTCGACTTGGAAGTAATTCATTACCAGAGTCTCAAGGGAAATGGCAGATCAGAACTTTTCTCTTGCATCTGAAGATTGTCTGAGAAACACAGTCCTTCAAAAGTAAATGCTGCAGACTTGCTTCTTTCTGCTCATAATACCGAAGAATTAATTAAATTAAAAATTAATTCATTAAATAAATAAAATATAGAGATTTAGTAAAGATGAGAATAGCATTAAAAATGGTTGAACAAAACCTCTTTACTGGATTTTCAGGGTTTTGTCTCAAAATCTTCATATATGTCATATATGAGTTCTACGTTCTGGAAAATATTAGTAGTGAATCGGTATTTGAGCTAGTCACTCTCATCTGCCCTAATAATAGGTGAAGAGAAGTTAGGGCACATTTAGGGTACAGTTCATCTGACCTGCTTTGTCACTGTAGACCTCTGTCTTGGTCAGATCAGTCCTGACTCCCATGGCTTGAATGAACTGCAGACACAAACATTGGTTTAGGACAAAAGTTGGAATCAAATTATTTTATGTCAAGCAGTTAATCCAATAATAACATTATGTGTCTTAGTAATATCCCCATGCATAGCTATAATTTTTTACATATATGTTCATAGATGTAACTCTGTTAGTCAAGACATCATTAGTGGCCATTTAGTGGTTAGCAAGAACTACCCTTGTGAACTTAGCATAAAATGCTGAAATTTTCATTTCTGAAATGGGAGCAATTGGAATAGCATAGAAAGTATTGGTTTGTTCTCTGTTGATTTCTCTGGTTAGATAGGGATATTTTCCCAAAATTGGTGTGAAAATATCTGTGTTATGTCTGGAAGGTGTGGAACTAGAGGCAGAAAAACTGAGAGCAGCCCTTTTACCAGGCAGAGGGTAATCAGTACATATTTTGAAAGAGAAATACCTTTTCATTGGAATAAGAGGAGAGATAGAGGAGTGTGTTATCTTCTGTTAATAAACAGTTAAACAGCCTTACCATGTAAAACTGACTAACCTCTTCAAATTAAAGCTACAAATTTCAAGCAGATTTAGCTATAGTGGTCAGGATTACTTGGGATGAGTTTTTTCACTGCTGGTTGTTATTGAAGCTATCCTTGCTTACTTTGTAGGTTTATTGGACTATTTCTTTCAACAGTGTTTCCACATTTCCAGCAGTAGAAAAGTGTGAATCTTTTTTTTTTTTTCTTTTTACACTTCAGCTGGCAGCCTGTTAATTACTGAGAACACAATTGATGTTAACCAAGCAATGGATAGATATTTTCAGTTGAAAATTGGTGTTTCCATTTGCATTATTCGGGAGTGTTTCAGAAATGAAAGCATGGCAACAGTGCAATTCAGCTTATAATATATTGTATGAGGCAAATCAGTATGTATATTATCAGAAACTTTTATCAAAAATTGATTGACTTTTCCACTCCCTTGCTATCACAGTCCGTATTTTTCCCAAAGCACTGTAAGTTAATAGATTTCTTAAAGGTATGTGGTGCAGATGGACTGGAAGCTATTGATTTTTTTTTTTCTTGACAGAACAAGCTATATTAAAAGGTTGCAGAAACAGCTTTTTCTTTGAAGACAAGTAAAGTATCCAATTTTTCAGATCTCCTAGGTATATAGTACTCTGGGAATTACCTTGCTACATTGTTGTTTGTATTTCTAATGTAGTAGCGTAGAGATTTCCAGACTATTTTCAAACTTAGTATGTTAGTAACACCCTTAGTATGCAAAGTGGAGTAAAGGACTAATTTCCATTGCCTGTCAAAATATTCTTTGCCTCCAAGAAGTCCTGACAAAACTCAAGTGTCCATCTTCCTTAAAATCTAGTTGTACATATGTCTCCAAGAAGGCGGAGTGCTGTAAAGAACACAGGTGATAATCATGATTATCATAAAATTCCAATTCTATTGAATTTCTGCCTGCTGCTCAAAATAATCATACTGCTCTTCTGATGAAACATGCTACTTATTCCAACTACATCTGAAAAGACATGCATTTGAAGATCATGAGATAGTAATGAATACATCTTAATCTATTATTTATTGCCCTTCACCAGCTACTTAAGGCATCATAGGAGATGTTTGCACAAATATTTCCATTATTAATTGATCAGTCATTACATATGCATGAAGCAGTTGTAATACGGATTTTTGTGAGTAACATCAGTATTTATTTTCATTTGTTTGTGCAAATTACAGATGTTTTAAGCGTTTTTGAATTTTCAAAGTAGTGCTTAAACCAAAACATTTTAATGTAAGTTTCACTGTCTATCTGGAACATACTCTGTGCTTCACTGTTAACTTTTGTTGCTGGGTGCTGTAGCCTACATGACAGACTTTTTTTTTTTAATTTCTTTTCTAAGAAATGTCTAATTACAAAAAACCACCTTTCTCAGTATGCATCAGAAATACAGATATTATCATAAGTACCTCTAAAATAATTTATTTTTTAATTATGTGGGTTTGGGTTTACACAATACAAAATAAATTAATAAAAATATAAACTGAAAAAAAATAGGGAAATTCACCTGGGGAAAAAATTACATATTATCATATTGTTCCTCATTTCTATTTGGATTTTGTTTCAAAATGTAAATAGCTGGTTTTACACTCTAAAGCTAACTTTTCTTTAATACGACTTCTCATTTTCTTCTTTTTATTGTGTCTCTTTAGTATCTTTTAGTTAATGTCTTGGTAATGCTTTGGTTTAGGGCTGCCGACGTTTTGTTTGGCAGCCAGGTAATCAATCAGACTGATGTCTTATCCATCAAACACTGAATGAAAGACCTTTGATTCGTAAAGAATTAAGACATTGATTAAAGACATTGCCTGAACAGATCAAGAGGTTGTGTCTGTCATAAATGGCTCTTTCAATGTCCTGTCCATGGTCAAGGTAGAAAGAACTGCCCTGTGTGCCTGCCTTAGTGACTGCAGGGAAAGCAAAAAATGATAAGACTTTTGGGGAATTGGAGAACATAGAAGAAATTTCCAGTGAGCAGAAAGAGAAGACGTGCACTTACGCATGTCCAGCTGTGAACAGGGGCTGATGAGAACTGTCCCCTTCAATCACTTCCCAACCTTGATTTCCCCACCCTAAATCTCTCCTGCTGTATTCCTCTCCCATTTCAGTGCCTCTGCTTTTCCTGACTGACAGCTACATCCCTTCTCCTCACAAATCCACTCCGGCTAAAAGGAAAATTCCCAGCCCTCTGTCTTAAACCTCCTGTACCAAGATCTGTGCCCTTCCAATTGCCAACCCACCCCAGAGTCTTTCCTGTCTGACCTTCCTCAGTCCCCTCATTTTCAGCTGTGTTCCTTCTGCCCACAGCCATGCATATCAGAGTCCTGGGGTATCCTGCTTGTGGCTTTTCCTCTTCATAGCCAGAGGCTGCCTTGGCATGTGCTCTACTTCCACCTCGTCATGTGCACAACTGCTGGCATGCTGTTAGACACCTGAATCTGCATTGTTGCATTGCTGTTCTTGTGGATGGAAAGGGACAGTGTTTGGTCTGAAAGGAATTTCAGAATCCTGGATAAATATGTTGGCTAAATAACATGCGGGCTAAATGCAGGCTGCATTTGTCAAATGTTTTCATAGATAAAAGACTGATAGTGAAAGAATGGAAAATTGTAACCATAAGCCAGACTCTTTTTCCTCACATTTTAATAGTACAATTTACAAAGAAACTTGTTTAAAAGTATTTTAGAACAGCAAAGGAGTTCTGCTGGCAGTGTTGTTCAGGTAGCCTTGCCTCAGAAATAACAGAACCCCTTGAAGTCTGTTAGAGGGACGTGACCTAATTTGCCTATTAATGCATAGTTACAAGAAGATTAATACTAGCCCAGCAGCCAAAATGAGTAGATTCTACATGGCTGGACCATGATCAGGATCATTATAAAGGGAATTTTTACTCTGGCCCGCTTATAACTTTCACAGGAAAATAGAAATGCCAACAGAAGAGAAGGTCCTGAGTAGCAGATACAGAGCAACTTGGAATCTTAATGCTTCTTTTAGGGGGATTCTTCTCACTGTTGTGCTTCAGCCTCGAAGGACTATTTCAAGGCTGTTCTTGCTTACTTCTCTCAATGTACTTTTAGATGTGACCCTTACTACCCTTTGGTTCTGTTCTCATATTTAGTTTCTCATCTCAGTTTAATTGTGCTGCTTTTTACACATGAAAATTAGTAGACTGATGTTGCAGGGAAGAATTTTTCCACTCTCTCTTTATAGCCTAGAGTTTAAGAATTGATTAGTTGACTCTTCCACCAATGAAGGAAGCTATACTATCACTGACTATTTGGAATGAAAGCATTTTCAGCTTGTAGGGTACTGTTTCTGGAAGTTTGTAGAAAACTACAAAGGTGTGCATAAAAGGAAACTAGTAAGGTTATCACCAGTACTTTAAGATAGTTATGCAAAAAACAACTCATAAATTTTTCAGTGCACGTGCAGACAAAGGTGGCGGCAAGTCCTATATCAAGATTGCCTCAAACCTTCCATTGCGAAATATTTCTCTGTTGTTTACAGCAGAAATATGACAATGATTTGGGATAGTATTATGCCACAATATTTTTCAGCCATATTGTAAGCAATTAAAAAATATAATTTTCATTCATCTTACTTTCGACAAATTTCAGCGCATTTTTACCTAATAGGGAGGTTTAACAATATGAAAGAAGACAAAAGATCACAGGAATATACACGTAATTTTTTCCATCTTTTAAAAGTAAAAAATATTAAAGTTATGATTTGTATCATCATTTTTTTATAAAGACAAAATTGTGTGTATTTACCTTATATATGAAACATCTCATTATTAGGTTAATAAACGGGGAGCGCGAGTTGTATTTTTTAGGCATATGGAAGCAGTGCAAGAGCTATTTAGGTAACTCAGTAGGTTAAAACAATTACAATACACTTCATAAATCACAAGCAAACAAGATATTTTAGGGAAGGAGCGTGACGGATGAGGTCACCAGATATACAATATGTCATTTAGTTAACTTAGGCCCATATTTTTCCCATAATGTAGTAGATGAACTCATTAGTTACAATGAAAAACAGTTAGAAGGAGGCATCTGGCTTCCAACTGCCTGTTTCTGACAGGGTTAAGATCACTAGATCTAGTAATGATTCTGCTTTGTCTCCTGACATGGCCTTATGCTGTAGAAAACTGATGAGGTTTGCTGAAAATTTAGAGGCTTACTGTCACAGCGTTAGAACGTAGACAGATGCAATCAGTCATGGCTTTGCTTCTGTTCATGTTTATCATTTTGCTAAGTTGCTTTAAGTATTTAGGATTTTTATTAAAAATTAGACTTCCTTGTTTAAGATTTTTCTAATTCACTTTATGAAGCACTATTTATTTCTGCATTCAGAAGGCAACAGAAGTGCTAGGACACAGTATAAAAGAATATAGAACAGAACCTATGGATATGTGTTTTATAACTAAAACTGGTTGGGTTTTGTGACTTATGCTAAGAAGTTTACCGTTTACCTAAAATAGTATTAGTGATAATAATGCTGATCAAGAAGGTCTTATAATACATCTTTTCAGCCATATTTGTGTGGATTTCACATATCCTCATTTGCTAGGTTTCTTTTCCGAAAGGCAGTTAAGAAATTTTATCAGTTCTGAATTTATTTTTTTTAAATTCACAAAAAGTAAATTGGACCTTTTAAACCCTTATTCGTTTAGCTTGTTTGATGTTTTAAAAATGAGAGTTAATGCATTTGATTTAGAAGTTTTTATACATTGTTATTCATAGTGATAAATCAGACTGAGCTGAATTGGCTTAGTGCAGCATATTCATTTTAGGTGCTGGAGGCGCAGCATGAAAAGTAAAGATACAAATCTGATTTTTGTGGAAATCAAGTATCCATACACTTGCCTGAATATGGAATAACTCCCTTTGATATTTTTACCCTAAATCCTTTCAATTACTGTTATGTACTTTATAGCATGTCATATTGAGATTCTATGTCCACAAATATAATTTTACTTCCATTTCTAGTGTCGAATGATGAAGGCCTCTCAGCATTTTATTCTCATTTGGGAACAAAGGTTTGCAAGTCACCTGCTGAGTAATTAAGTACAGTCCTATTTATAGCATCTCAAAATTAGTTCTATTTTTTAACTTGCTATGCTGATTGGAAAGCTTTTCCAAAACCTTAATTATATATTGATGAGTGTCACTTTCCAAACTAAAATTTATTCCTGGTGAGTTTCCACTGTTTTTCTCATGACAACCCTGCCATTTAGATTGTTTCATGGGGTTTTTTTGGTGTTTTGTTTTTTGGGGTTTTTTCGTTTTTTTTCTTTTTGTTTGTTTGCTTGTTTGTTTTTGGGGGGTTTTTTTTGAGTTTTGAGTTTTCATCTACAGCTCGTGATAGCTGTTGTATAACTTCTCAGTATCAGTTTGGCCAGACTCTGTCAGCCAAACCTTTTCTGCAACAGTAGATCCCTATGTATCTCTGTAATGGCACTTCAACGTTTCTCAAATATAAGAGTGTACACAGTATTCCGTAATGAATCCTTCCAAAGTCTTCTCTAATGCTGTTAAAGCTTAGCTGTTGCAGGAACTAGTTATTCAAAAAAGTTTGGAGCCACATTTGCCTTTTCCATGACAGTATTGTATTGGCAACTAAATAGTTACTCAGTAATTGATGTATCCAAGTCCTTCTCTTCAGTCATTTTACAGAAGAAGAATTCCAGTTATAATGGAAAGCTCTGTGATCTTCACGAGATACAAAGTTTTCCACTATTAAATGTAATTTGCAGTTCTGCCGTAATGCCTTCATATATTCATCCTTCTCTGACCGTCAGATGTACCTCACAATTTTGTCATCTGCAAATTTCGCCAGAATGTTTTTACCCAAAATCTTTATTAAAATTTTGAACAAAAGGGCTCCCATGGTAGCTTCTCTCACTCTCATGGGTTTTTCTTTTCTTTTGAAAGTAACTAATGGCTCTTTCTTAGCCAGTTTCTTTTCCCACATTCTGCTAATTTCCAGGGTCTCATGATTAAATTACAACCTGTTGTGACAACCCCAGCTTTACGAAATTTACTATATTGACCCTTATTTTCTCTGAACAATAAGTATCTAAAAAGCTCTTTTAACAAAGCCATTTTTTTGATCCGTCTCATTGCATTCCATTATTATTCTTTACTCCAAAATAAATCCTGAAATCTTGCTTTCTGTTGAAGTTCACAGCTGTCCAGATAATTTTTTCTTTATATCTTAAAAAGATAAACCTAGTATGATTTTCTCCACTGATGTGTTGCTATCTCCAGTCATCTGTTTGGCAAAAGTGCCTGCTACTAGACCAGTAATATCAGGGATGTTTCTTTCAAAATTGGCCTTGTGTCAGTTCATTAATATGATTTTAATGTGTTAAAGTCTTTCTTCTGGTTTACTCAAAGTAGTTGACTTTCCACAACTGTATTTCTATCAGGTTTTCTGTCTTTAGTTTCCTGTTCAGCATTGTTGACCTTAATGAAAATTGAGGTTGGGTGTAACCTGACTTCACCATGTAGTGGACCATCGTCTTTTTTCAGTACCCTCCTTTCATTTGCATAATAATGGAGCCGTATGCCATTTTATTCACCATACATTTCATGGGCAACAACCTGCTTTACTGGCTGCCCAGTCCTAATCTTCCCTTCAGTTGAGAAGTGTTGTCTTTGCATGGATGGAGTTTAAAGAGACAAGCAGAAAATTCATTAGGATCATTCTGTGGATCAGATGTCTTTCTGTGCCAGATATAGGCAGGACTAAGTAGATAGGGATCTTTTTGCTTCCTGATCTGGCAGATGCTAAATGCATTTGAAGCAGCTCATAAATCCAGTTTCTACTTCCTGCTTCACAAAGAAGAGCTCATATCTATTTGATGTGTTTAAGGCACTTAAGAGAAAAAGGAGGAGGAAGTGGCTTCAGTGTTTATGGCTGTTAAAAGAAGAAAACAATGCTCCTTTATAATGGGTGATTCTGCTTCATCTTTTTAAAAGCCTCTTCTGTTCTTTCTTAATACTTGTACATTTGCAGAGGTTTACATGACCATTAGTTCAAACACATAAATAATCTCTTATAGATTTTTTAATGTGCATATGCATGTACCCACACTTATGCCCATATGCTAAATAGATATTTTATACCTGACTGTACCAAAAATTGGCAGTGAGTTGTGAGATTGTTATTAAAGTTACTTTGCTGAAGCATATTTTTTTGGTATCAGAGCTTCATCCAAATACGTTGTAAAATATTTCCCATAATGTGTAAACCACTATATCAGAGCCATTTAAAAAGTGTTATTTCATACAAAAGGCAGCTAAATTTTATAATCAAGTAATCTAATGAAAATAATGTAGTTTTAAAATAAACTAAAAAATAATTTTGTCATTAAAAATAGCCACAGTTTGTTTTGCTCTAATCAAATATGTGAATATATAAGTTACTACTCTAGCTAACTTTTCTCTAAGCATAGCAAATTATTCTTACTTAATGAAGTTTTTGTGTCTGTTTCACTGAAGTAATTAATAGAGGTATAGTCTTCTCGGTTACAAGATGTAGAATCTTTTTCAATCTGGAAATGTTCCAAACCCAACAGATTTCACTTGCCTATCTCTTTGAAGCTGTATTTATTTTGTTCATGATTTTTTCCTGAGTTACAGAATTTTGCCTTTTGCGGGAAAAGAAGAGCTATCTAAAAAATCAATAAAAGCACATTTTTTTTCATTCATGATTAAATAAATCTGTATTCAGTGCAATGATGATACATGGGTAGAAATGTGTTTAATATACACTTTAAACAAAACACAAATCAAACAAAGGGTTTAGCTCTTTTCTTCTGAATGCCAGCTTAAAACTTGATGACAGCAATACAAATGACTAAATTTTACAGCAATCTGAAAGCATAAGTGATTGCAATTTTCTCTTCTAGCAGACTCAAGGATCATACAGTTCTGCAGTTGATAGGTTATAATTTTTAATCTAGTTTCTGCTGGCAGTATTTTGCTGTTTGATTACTGTGTGAGTAGTGGGCTGTAATTTCTAAATGTCACTGAGTTTGTATAATGCGATTTTGGGCTCCTTCTTCCAAGTCTGTCTAGATGCCAAACAGCTGTTGAAGGTAAAATGTTTTGTATGTAAAATGAGTTTTTAAGGTTTAAAATACCATGATTTGTGGTCTTTCTAACACATTTCTGTTGTATAAAACCTTATGGTCATATTTTTCGGGGAAAATATCAAACTAAATTTTGTTCATAATCTCTATTTCGCTGCAGAGACTCCCACTGTATTTCCAGAAAATATCAAAGATAAAGAAACACCAACACCGGTTGAAGATATTCAGCTGGAAAGTTCTATTCCTCATACAGATTCTGGAATTGGAGATGAACAGATGCCCAATATTTTGAATGGGACAGACTTAGAGACAAGCACAGGTCCTGATGCTATGAGTGAGCTGTTGTCTACTTTGTCTTCGGAAGTGAAGAAATCTCAGGAGAGCTTAACAGAAAGCCCCAGTGAAATTCTGAAACCTGCATCATCAATATCCAGTATCAGCCAAAGTAAAGGCATCAATGTCAAAGAAATACTGAAAAGTCTTGTGGCAGCCCCTGTTGAAATTGCAGAATGTGGCCCGGATCCGATCCCTTACCCAGATCCTGCACTGAAGAGAGAAGCTCAGGCTATTCTTCCCATGCAGTTTCACTCATTTGACAGGTATCTGGTTAGACTCGTTATTTTATATTGATGTAATTCAGAAGTTTGAAGGGGTTTTATTTTTTCAAAAAGGTTATTCTACTATTGGTTTGTACTAGACCTTGTTAAAAACAACTGCACTGTGTCTCCTTTTCTGCATTACCGACAGACCATGTAGTATAGACAAAAGTAATTCACCTTGTTTTTCCTCTGTTAGCAGTGAATAAAACTCTATGAAGTTCTTGGAAAACAAGCCTGTTGCAAAGAAATATATTTCCAATAAAATCTTTTTTTTCTTTAAAACTGCATTTTAGTGAGAAGGAGGAGGGGTAATATCTGCTAATATAGAACAGATTGTGCAGAAATTCGGTTGAATATTCTTTCAAAGGCTTAAATCTTAATTGGATCCATCATTGAACTGTTTTCTGGTACAGAAATGCTTTGACCATGGCAAATTGTTTGCTTGGTCATGGTAGAAACCAGTTTCCTTTTAGGTCTTTAAACAACAGAAGTTTTTAAATCTCAGAAGTTACTGCTTAAAACTAAACTCATGAACATTTCCACAAAGAGTCCTTTGTTTCTTTTCTTAGGCTGTATCTTCCTAGTTTCTAATTAATATACTTACCTTTAAATGTCCAGTCCCTCTCAGTTACCCTGAACATAGAAATTGTGCTGTTGTGCAATTGTCAGCATCCTTCCAGAAGTGTAACTCCATCCATTGTGGGTTTAGACCTAACTCTTGCAAGCAATGATGTGGTTGTGTTTTCCATCCTTTAAGTTTCTTCATAAAAATGTTTTTAAAAAGTTAAAAATGGAGTCAAGACTTAAAGATAATTTTAGACATGTATTGAAAATTTGAAAGTATATTAGTTTATCAGGGGGGTACAGAAAGTAAAATATTGAAGGAAATAAAAAAATTAAGGCAGAAAAGAGTTATATTGTGATTTGTGAGGAAAAGAAATCTGCATTTACAGAAGACCTGCAAAAATATCATAAATACCTTCATTAAGTCTTAAGAAAAACAATATGCGATGTATTCAACATAATGTAAACAGTGAAAGTGCAAGAAGATATGTCAGAGTTTTGGAATAAAAATGAAGTGCTTTTCCATTATGAAGTCCATAAAAAAATCTGTTGTCTTTTTGTCTCTCTATATATAAATACTGAGTCTGTTTTTCTGAAATAATTCAATTAACAATCAGATAGTGTCTGTTCTAAGAAAGATGATTTTATCAAAATAGGAAAAGTGAAATATACTTTAGAAGCAATGAATACTTCCCTTTCTAATAATATTTTACATCTTAAGACCATTCTAGAGAAAGCTCATTTAGTAAATTTTTCATTAGGATGATTTTTTTTTTGTTCATCAATCTGCATATTTTGATTTTAGATTGATTTCAATGTAAAATGAAAAATATTTTTTTTTCCTATACAGTTAGAAATTTTTCCTTATCCTCTGTGAGGAACCACCATATTCCAGAATGCATTCTTGTACATTATGCGGTATAAAAATCATGCTGGATGTAGGAATAATAACACCTTAACTGTAATCACCAAAAAAGTTACTTTATCTAAATTCCTCCGTGGGTTAATAAGAAAAATATTTCATTCAGAGGGCTGTGGTTGACTCACAAAATGACAGACAGCTAAATTAAAAAGGAGCATATCACCTCATGAGATGTCTTTGTCATTGTTAGAGGGAGCTTGACATCAATGTGATTGAAGACATGAATTTTACTGTGCACTTCTAAATTATAGCTCTATAAGAAAGCATTAAAAACTCTAAGGGCCTGCAGTGGGTTGGCCATAACCTGTATTTAATGTGAGCAACTCCATTTAATTGTTCTTGCAACAATGTGACTGCTTGTACCTTTTGAACGTCACTCATAGTAGTTGATCATACAGAATTATGGGATTATTTAAGAAATGCCTCATGTCTAGAGCTTATGGGTTTAGATAGATATTTACTACTTAATAAGTTTAGGAGCTAGTGAGCTTAGTGGTTTATTTTTTCCCTGACCTCTTACCCTGCTGACCAAATTTCATGATTTCCTGTACAATGTGCACCGCTGTGTTTGTATCTTGGTAGCATACATTGTACATGTCAGCCTTTGGAATTGTTCGCTTCTTCAGAACAAAAAGAAAAAAAGTGGTGATGGGTGAAGTTTAGGCAAAATAATTCACTTTTACATCATTTTTGTTTCTCTTAAATAAATGGTCCAGCTGTGTGATTTTGGTGGCTGAGGTAGGTCATGATTTTTAGTATAACCAAAAACTAAGAAGGGAAAAATTAACAGGTTTAGGCAGGTCCAGCAGATTAGGAAATGTTACATTCTTTTCTCCAACTAAACAAATGTTTTTGGACTGTGGGCCTCTTGATAAAAATACTGAAGTTCTTAGCCCATAAGTCCTCAGCTAGCCTCAGATTTCATCTCATGGCTGCATTATTGAATGATGCCCACTGTTCAAGCAAATATTCCTCTGTACAGATTTTTCATATTGCCTGAGTACTTACTAGACCATTGCGGCAATCTTAGGAGGCAAATATGGATGGAGATGGTGTCACTTTTCCAAATTACAAAGGTGGACCAGATTCAGATCCCGACCCTATAACTTTTCGTGGGCAGTGAAGCAAAGGGTAGGGGGACAACAGTACGTTGATATAATAGTAGAATGAATTAAAGTATTAATTGAGAAAACAGCATGAATTTTACCGAGTGCCGATTTCTGAACATTTTGTTTCCTGTAGTATCCCAATAACGATTGTAAAACTGAAAAAAAATTACAGAATGATTGTCTTTCTATACTTGCTCATGTAAATGAAATTGTGTTTACTAACATAAAATAACAGTTAAACAAGATAAACTGGGGTTTTTTTAAAGCTAATACTATGCTTGTAAAGCGTATTTCTGTAGGATCGTGTGTTGCTGTAGTTTATTAAGCTTTTGGTACTTCACTGAGCAGTGTGGCTGTTGGTCATCTTTTTTGTCCCTGGGGAGAACCATGAGCCATGACCTGTATTGTTTTTTCAGGTTCTATTTGGTTTAGGTTTTATAAAATAGGCAGAGTGATTCCATATTTATAAGCAAATCTAGGTTAGATAAATGCATTTCTCACATTAATCTGAAGATATTCTTTGTCCTTGTGAGGCTAGACTTTTTTCTTTGTTGTTTTTTTGCATTTGGATGTCTGAGTGCCTAGCAAAAGAACAGTTGAGGTAATTTTCTTTAATTATGATCACAGATGAAGGTAAACACCATGTAAAGTAAGCTCCTGTAAATAGAATCGAATTTGAGCACTATATTTTAGCATTTAATATGATGTGTTTTCCTCTTCATGTTCTTTTAATTGTACATTGCTAATGTGTCCATAAGAGTAATTTTGTAACAGGCTACCGTGTATTCTCCTGTAGAATTTGCGCAGTCATAAATGAAACATAAAAGCAGAAAAAGTGCCCAGCGTGTTTTATCAAATGGGATCTGTGTGTAGCTAATGTATGCAGCAGTTCAAGTGCTATCGAATGTAAATGATGAGGTGATATTGATGAAAGGAGGGGATTGAGGTCTCGGGGGGCGCTGATGACGGATTGAACAGAAGCGGCCTTGCACCGCACGTAACTCAAGTCTGTCGTCTTCACCACTCAAAGCCGTAATGGGAGGTGGCAGTCTGAAATGAGTTGCCACGGCAAAGAGTATTATTTTTGAAATGCTTTCACACAAATCACTAGGCCCTGCATACAACTTAGTTTCATGCTTTAATGTCATCAGGAGGCACAAATTGGTGTGTCTAATTGTTTGCCACCTGCCAGCAAAATGAGCTGCCAGGCAGCCAGACGGGTTTGATTGTCTGTCAGCTCTTCAATAGATTGAGAGTGACAACATCAAAAATTTCACTTCAAACTCTGAAGCTTTGAGCAGCTTTTCAGAGACCTCTTCCCCACAAGTGCTTCTGGACAACTGCATTTTTCAATTAGTTTTCAATATATCGCTGCCTTCTGCCTCATCTGTCTTAAGGTAGCTGTAATTACATTATGAGCTATATAAACAGATTTCAGGGACACAGGAGCCCAGATCCTCAAAGTTATGACATGTCTTTTAACGTCAGACTGAATTTCTTGAAAATGGCATCCAGGTTGACATTTTTAGAAGCAAACACAAAGGGTTATTTCACCTAGATTTGCAACTAATGGAGCATAACTCGCCAGTAATTCCTTTTTGCCTTCTCATCTTTTGTCTGACAAAAATCAGTCTCTGTTATTGATTTTTAGGGTTTGAATATTTCTTGGTTTTTTTTTTTTTTTGGTCAATTTGCATTGGTCCCACTAGATCCAACCTAGATCATTATGGTTTTTGAATTTGTAGAATACTGATTATACTCAATATTGCATTTTGAAGCTTACACTTGTTCCTCTCTACTTTTTTCTAGTAGAGATTTCTTAGATGGATGCTAGTATTGAAATCGAGAGTGCTTGTGGTTTTGTGTCTCATTTATTGTTTTTTCAAACTGAGGTAATTTACATGTATTTTCTGTTCATAGAATTATTTCAACAGGAAGCATGCTTGCATAAGCAGAAAATCTTGAGTTCCTAGAAATGAAAAGATTAGTTATTTTTGCTGCTATTAAAGATGTGGTTCCCTTTTAATCCATTATCACTTCCTAAATTGGAAGATTATGGGTTTTCTTAGTTTATATGCTCAGTGAAGTATTTAGGAACATATCTGGAAATATTTTGGAGAACACTTTTTTGAAGTATTTTAGTTTTGATTTTTGCAGGTTTGTTGTTTTTTGGGGTTTTTTTTTTCCCCACATAAGGACCTTGGGGCCAGTTTTAAAGGTGGTAGAAAAGGTGGACAACTTGTGAAATCCAGTCAGGTCTTGTACATGTCCTTCCCATTTAAACAGAGACAGGTGGTCTTCGAAAATATGATTAATTTCATGTATGTATGCTATATTTAAAAGGACTACTCAGAGAATCTACATGTTTAGCTGTAATACAACGGTGGGGTGTTCTTTTTTCCTTTTTTTTTTTTTTCTTTTGTAGTAACTGACAGAATGGGAAAAGACAAGAACTGTGAGAGAAGATGCACTGAAGGTTAAAATAGAGAGGTTCAACATTTATCTGTTGTATGATTTCCCACCTTTGGGAGATCATTGGTGTGCACTGGTCTACTAAGTCATTTAAATAGGAGGTCATATTCCTGTTAGTCGTTAGACTCTCCAAAAGATGATTGCTGAAAAATAGATTTGGTTTTCCTGAAATCTTATTAAAAATTCATTACAGATAAATACATTTTAGTCTTCTCCCTACAAAAATGGTTATTTTTTAAAGTTAATTACAAATAGTTGAGGAAAAATAGAGCACCTTTCCCATGAATCAAGAAGGGACAGGTACAGGTGTTGTCTGTTCTTAGGCACTGCACTCCCCATTACTTTGGGTATCACAATAGTGTGTGAACATATGAATGAAAAACCTAATCAGTGGTGTGGGAATTAAAGGGCTCATCTGGTTCCAGTTCACTCAAGGTAATTTTCATTACCCTTGTGCAGTGAGGACTGGTCCAAAGAAAATACTTGACAGCTTCTCTCTCTGGAATGTATTTTTCTATGATAGCAGTAAAAAATACACTCCAGAGGAAGAGGTATGGTTTCAGATCCTGTTAGACAGAGAAGAGAGCTGAAGTTGCATTGTCTGTATTCCTAGAGAGTGCCTTAGTCAATCAGTTAGTAAATATAGTGGAAGACAAAGGAAAAGCTCATCACCACCTCAGCTGTTTGTTTAGAAAAAAAAAATCATCCTAAATTTATTAATAGGTTCAAGTCAACCAAAACTGGATATATTAACCCTCAATTTATTTTCATTAAGCTGTAATCGTATTCCCCTTGTCTATCATGTAGCCATCTATACAAAGGTAGCTCTTTCAGAACTCTTCTTATCACCTGTTTCATACTCATATACATGGAACTGTAGGTATATCTGGCCTGAAGCTGATGAGAAGAATCCAGCATCTCCCTACTCTAATATTATTCACTGGCTCTATAGATGAAAATTGTTCTGGATTTTTGTTTTGCTGTTTACCCCTATATGCCTCCTTTCATGGGACTGATTTCAGCTTTTTAGCCTTACTCTTTTTTTTTTTTTCCAACAGATATACAGGATTAGGTTCCTCACCCGTGCTCATTTATACCTCATATTGATCGTTTCTCTGGGGTTTTTTCTATACTTGGTGATGTTCCTGACATTTAATACATCAAATGTTCACTTAGATTCTATTCATTTTCTTCAAACTTATTAAACTTCCAGTATATCCCGTTTCTCTGTTTAGCCAAGACCTTTAATCTTTCTTGATAATTAGCTTTTTTTATCTTTTGACGTTTTCCATGTTTCTTGTCAAAATTTTACATGATTTTATATGCTTCTGCTGATTTATCCTGAATGCAAAGGATGGAATGTCTTTGTGAGTAAATACTTACTCCTCTGCTTGATCCAAGAGTGAAGATCAATGATCTTCATCTCCTTGTCCTAAAACCACACCTGAGATGATTCTCTTTCTTCTAGTTGGAAAACAAGCAATTTACATTTAGAAGATTAAGATCATTTCATGTACTTTAAGATATGGAGTTTTTGGTGCCTCTCTAGTATCAGGTGATTGAAAGAATCCATAATACATGGACATTCAGCACTAATATTTCGTTTTCATAAGTCCCGAAGATTATATCCTTCTGTGAGCCTTCCATATCTCTTCTAAAACTCATGTATATACCTCACAATTTTTTAACCCAGTTCTTTTTCTCCTTGGCTGTTTACTCTGAGTTAGACCTTTCCTCCTTAGTAGCAGATGTATCTTATCTTAATGCAGTCAGCCAAATAGAAGGTTGTTTAAAGTAGGATTCAGAATGTGTTTTTAGTACATAGTAACGTTACAGGCTTAGGTCAGAGTCTGGAGTTGAAATCGGAAAGAACAGGGGGTAAACAACAGTATAAATGTTTCATTAAGGACTAGATATGTACAGAGATATGGCCAATATAAATAACTTTCAGAGAAGAAATATTAAGCTTTCTTTTCAGAGGTTAAGTTAATCTAGCTGTAGGAACAAGGTAGCATGTAATATAGCAGACAAATTGCCACCCACTTTCTAATGTGATTTCTTCTGAAGCCTCTGAAGTTGCTGTTTGACACAGAGCAATTTTGTTAAAAACTTGCCTGAAGTCTGTGCTGCTTTTTGAAGAACACTTGAAAAATCCTCATGCTTTCTCTTGCTGTGGGGGAGGAGACGAGGAGCAAGAATATTAATTCAGCCTTAAGAGGTTTCACATATCCCACAAGAGAGTAAAGTGATTCTAATTTAATTGCTGCTGCTCAGATAGGTAGCTCAAGTCATCCAGTGTTGAAGGCTTATCTCTGACCTTTATGTTGACCACAGTGATTAAGTTGGAAAGCCTTTAAATTTTGAAATGGAGAAGAGACACAGAATGTGAATCACTGAGAAAGAGAGAGAGAAAATATAGACCTGTATAACCTGATTTGTCTGTCACCAGCACTGTGCAGCTAAATATTTAAGTAAAGTCAATTTGAGAAAGTGGTGGGGTTTTTTTTAAATATCCATTTTCTCTTTTTGCAGTTCAACATGTTAATGGTATTATTTTCTATCTAGTTATTTCATGCAAATTTCTAAACCCCAGAAGAATCCTGTAGCTATTTGCTGAGGTTATTTAATGAACCAGCAATGTATAAGTAGTATGCGGGTTGAATCAACAACGCTCATCTTAAGCATGATATGAATTACAATGACTTCAGGCTCAGGTTTAAAACTGGTAAAAGACACTCATAGGGTAACAGAACAGTGATTAGGAGTTATATTTAGAATTGTAAACCGCTCAATGAACACAGAAATAAGATCAGTTGATACAATTACTACTAAGTTTTTGCTGACTAAATCATTTGGGATCTTTTGAGACCGTGATGACATGATTCAGACAACTGTGGGACGGTTTGGAACATTTATGAAGTCTGAAATATATTGTACAAAACACGGCCTGAAATGAAATACGGAAGTGTATATAACCTTTTCTTCTAGTCTGTAGATTTCTATTCCTTCATGAAGGGAAAACCTGAATGCCTGACAGATACATGTAAGGCGTCTATCACAGTAAATTCATTCCTCAAATCATATTATGCTCAAGTATAATACTTGTTTCATAAGTCCGATTTGTTTTTATTTGCCTGTTTTCACTGTATGTGCTGTTGGACTGGTTAGATTGGTTAAAAGAAGACTTTCTTTACTTGAAGGGCAGTCATTCTTTTTCACCTTTCTTGTTCTGCTGTCCTTCTTATTGTTTTGCACATTTTTGACCACTCTGTTGTATTGTTCATACAGTTTTTCTGTCTGCTTTGTCTGGATGTCATTCTGTATTCACTCACTGTATTTTGTTTTATCAGTAGGAATGAGACATTTTGACAAGGTCACCATGTATGACATGTCAGAAAGCTGCATTTTCTTTCAGTCTGGGATGATGTTGTCTCACTGCTTTTCTGTATTCTTATGGTAGAGAGATATCTCTTGATATTTCTTGATAATATATTATTTAATAGCTCCTGACCTATCTTAATGTGGTGGTTTAGACCTACAAAACAATGCCAACCATGTGTAGAGCGTTATATCTGTGGGATCTGGGAAGGATTGTCTTTGCTATAGGAGCTGTATTTCAGTCCTAAACTACACTCATAAGAATCTTTACATTTATAGCAGGTTGATACATTTGGGGATGGGACTAGATGGCTCTTAAGGGTCCCTTCCAAATCAAACTGATTCTATTACATATGAGAAGTAAAGGTGACATATCTGGTCTTTGCTATGGAAAGTTAGGTGATCTTTTGGACACTCTGAAAGACCACTGAACTGTTTGAATATAAGGAGGAAGACCTTGAATTTAGCTTCATCTTTTCAAAAGTAGCCAGAAAATAGGAAATACTTCTGCAGCAATTGTATTGGCAATTTAAGAGATACTAATACCAGACTTTATATGAGGGGAAAATTGCTTTTCTTAAAATAAAACACATACCAAAATATATGTCTTTCACTCACCCTGTCTCACATTTTCAAACACTGGAGTGAGTGTGTGTCTAAGGAGACTGTTAAGCAGTCAGGCATCCTTCCTGTTTGCATACAGATAAGAGGTCCAGGATCTGCTCCAATGGCATGGAGAGCATGGAATGACAGCTGCCAAGTCTTCCTCACATTTCCTGGGTTCTTCCTATGCTGGCCACTCTTTCCAGGTTTTGGATATGTCTTTTTTTTTACCTTTATGGGCCAACAGTCTCTCTCTCCTTCCCAAGCTCTTTGAGTCATCAGTCTTCACGGGTTTTGTCTGCAAGGTCAGATTATTTTGTGAAGCTATGCATTTGCCTGTGGTCTTGATGACCTGTTAATCCATGAGCCATTAGAATAGGCCAGTCTAAGATGCCTTTTCCTCCTGTCTTTCCTTCTTGTGCCCCAGCATACAAATATTCTCATTCATTCTTCATTCACCCTTTCTGTTGCAATTCTCTACAAAGGTGGTGGGTAATGACAGTAGTTTCCTTTTGAAATTAATTTAATTGGGAACCATTCCCTCTTAAGAAACAGCTCCTAATTTCTTCTCGTGTTTCTATGACACTACAAGGTCTCTGCTTTTGAGTACTTGTTCAGTTTTATAGCCCAAATTCAAATATTTGATTGAAGTATTAATTGAAATAGAGATCTTTGTATGTAGATTGGGGCTAATTTTAGGAAATTTCATGGTGCTACGGAGCAGATTAATCTAACCCCTGTAGACCCAGCTTTGTTCAGCTGTAGCTGCTGCTATGTAAACACTTCATATGAGCAATGATTGTAAGATTATTAACTACAGACAAAAGCAATTATTTTAGGGTCACTTATCTTAATCAATAGCTATTGCATTGTTCAAACTCATCTCCTCCTAATGTAAATGGACTGAGACAAAAGCCCATCGACTGTCTAGACTTACCTCTCTAATAGTACGTGCTTCAGGGTAGGGGTGAAACTGTTGTTCAGAATGCAGACACTTCAACTGTCAGCCCTCTAAAGAGTTAGTAAAAAAATGCTTGTGGATTGTTCTATACACTGTCTCCACCAGTCTTTAAAATTCAGGGAGATGGAGGGTTTAGACATATAGGAACATTGTGCCACACACTATGATATGCCATCATATTTACACAAAAGTATAACAAAACAGTTACTGAAGGAAGTTCTTGAGCAAAATGTGGTCTCATCACTCTAAATAATTGCCGTTTCTTACTCTTTTTTTATCACAATGATTAATTTTAGAGTGTATTTGCTTAAACAGGAAATGTACATAATGATGAAAAGATATTGTTCAATATTACACAAATACGATTTTTTTCAGGTTTGTTTTTCACTCAGGTTTTCCACTGAAACAGACTTTTAAGGAGAAGAGGGTTTTATAGATAAATGGAAATATTAAAAAGAAAAATGTAAATATAATTGCTTGCACTATGAGAACTGCCCAGTGTTGAAAAAATATTGTCTCCGAAGAGCAAGTCTTCACACTTAAAAATCCCTGAGTGTGATTTAAGATTAGGTTAAAAAGTGTTTGCTTGAGTGCAAGGTTGTCTGCTTACATTTGATATTATGTTGCACTTTTTGTATGAAAGCCCTGTTCTCTTCTTAAAAGCTTCAAATTGTCAAGATGCTTTTTAAACCTTAGCAATATCAATACTGTGAAAGAAAGTATTTATTGTGTTATGTTACATTTTTTGCTGTTCAGTGTACATCGTGCTATTGATTTAGATCAGGATGAAAGAAGGCTGAGTCTAAAATTGTGTTTCTTAGTCGTCTCTGTTTCAAAGACTGGTATGTTCATGGTACTGTGGAATAACGTGCTATATTCAAATGTGCGGATGAAACGCAAAAAAAATTGTTATCTTAGATATCTTCATTAGGATCGACAAATTCACGGTCTTTATGACTGCATGCATATAGACTTCTAGTCTGCTGGCATAATTTCTGACAGCTAACATTATCTTTGCAAATCTAGAACACATTACGGTGTTACACTGTTGATAGCAGTGTTCTCAACATTTTGAGGTGCTGGAGTCTTTCCATTTTGTGGATGCTGAAAGACAAATTAGGTTCTTGGGAATTACATGAAGCTGCAGAATAAGGATAGGAGTATGGTTTTAGGGCCTGTTAACAGAGTTTTACCCTATTTCAGGAATGTTAAGAAAATTTACAGTATTATTTATTTCTCAGCAATGCCATCATGCAACAGCCTAAACCCATCACCATCAAAAACTCTTCCTGGCTCTGTGGTGCAATTTTAGTCATCTGCTGTTTCTTTTTCCACAGGAGTGTGGTTGTACCCGTAAAGAAACCTCCTCCAGGGAGTCTGGCTGTTACCACCGTTGGAGCTGCCACAGCTGGGAGCGGACTGCCACCGGGTAGTACGCCTAATATATTTGCTGCAACAGGAGCTACACCAAAAAGTATGATTAATACAACAGGTATTGTCCTTAAATATTCTTGTGACCCTCATTTTGTCTTTGTTTTTTTGTTTTGTTACCTTTAGTGGTGTTTTGTTTTTTAATCATCTTTGTGTTGCTGTTTCTGTAGTTCCAAAATAAAACCTGGAAATATGAAACCTTGGCCTTTATTAGAGACAGTGTTTTCTCTTGGTCTGTCTTTATAATCATTGATAGTGCACACTGGACTTGCGCAACCTTAAATAAGTTAATAAATAGCCTCAATATTGTTTTATAAGTGAAGTTTAGAATTGAAATGAGCTAACTTTTCTGGTGCTCTGCGGTAGAGGATGCTTATGTGATACATACCAATTATCCCTCCCTATGCATCAAAGAAAATAAAGACAAGTAGCTACTTAATAAGTATATCGTAGATTGTAGAGGGTGAATATTTTTGACAATTGCTATTTATGAAATTATGCTCTTTTTGGAAGGTTTCTTAGTAAGAAACTACTTAATTTAACTGAATTCATGTCTTATCACTAGTTGTTTATTGTGACTTATGGAAGGAGGACTAGACCTTCTTTTAAAATTATTTATAAAAGTAGTAATGGGATTCTCTATCATGAAGGAGCCTGTTGACAATGGAAACTGTGGTTTCCATTGAGAAATTAATCCTTACTGGGTTCAACTGATAGGTACTTAAACTCCTTTGAAATGGCTAGCTATAGTCTGTTTTCTTTCTAAAAAAAAGAAAGGCACTTGAGAGAAGAGCTCTCTTAAAGGATATCACAACTTCAGTCAAGGGTTGAGAATGTGAAAATCTGTCTAGGGTTGCAGCAAATAGAGGGGGATGTTTTTGGCATCCTTCTGCTTTGTAGAGTAATGTGAAGACACTCTCTTTTTTTCTTTCTTTCCTTTTGCAGATTAGCTTTAATACCTGGTAATAGAACTTTGATTTTTCTAATGATGAAAAAACCCCAAAAACTTAAAACTCAGTTTTCCTGAGGCAGATAGGAGGAATGAATACTCTGAATAATGTTATCACTTCTCTAAACAGTTCCATTTATGTAGAAACTTCTGTTAATTTTGAATGGATTTACTTTTAGGTATCCTTATGTCATGCAAAAAATATCCCACACTGGAAACCTCGTTTTCCAAATGATACTGAATAGTAGTAAGCTTTTCAGTCTTCTCACTGATTAAAGATCTGGACTGTTTTGGCTGGAATGTAGTAGCTCTTGTTTGTAAGTAATAGCATTTTAAAATCAGTCATTTTTCCAATACTGTTCTTAGTAGAGAACAGTATTGCAGAAGCCATGGTACGTTCACTGTGGATTAAAGGCTCCTTTTTTTGACAGATCTTACAGTTTCTTTTTTTTTTAATGAAATTGTTTCTGATCCTAATCTATGGATTAGGTTGATTAATTGAAAAGTATTGATTGAATGGAATTTCAGCAAGTATGAGGTTTAATTAGAACTATATATATATGTACTGAATTCTGTGGTAAAGATTTATATTTGAAGATTTGAATTTTTGAAGATTTGAGTTTTATATTAACATTTTAGAAATGCTAAACATATTAATGACAGTTTTTAAAAAAGTATCACATTGAAAACATTTACATATATGTTAGATTAAAATGCTAGTTTTTCCATTTTTAATTAGTTAGGCCTATGGTAGTCAAAACAGTAACTCATATATGTTCATTTTTGAGACATAGACAAAGTATCTAAAAACTTTCTGGTTTATATACTTGTAATCTATGAAATACCTATGTTATTAATGATTTTAAAGTAGTATATGGAATTTAATTGAACAGCACCTTATTGTTTTTATTATTTTGCTATGATAAAAAAGAAACAGAATGCATATTTTAGAAACACTAGATGTCCCCCCAAACCTATTTACAGTTGTTTTTACAGTATGTCACAGATACTCTAGAAAGACAGTTATGTCTATAAGGTCTATTCTGTGCTGGACTTATGTGAAAGGTGCTTTTTTTCAGTTATTCACGGGTTGCAGTCGGTGTTTACATTCCATCTGCCATCACTGTCACAGTCAATGTCACTGTCACGATTTAATGAAGTGTATGTTACTGAAATCCTTTAGTGCTGTGAATGCATCTTTGGGGAGATAGGTTTTCTTCCTTCATCTTTTTGTGTAAGAAACTGGCTTTATAGTATTTTGGACTGGATTTCTGTCATTCATATCCTGATTCTTACTTCTATGTTAATCCAGTAGTTCTAGGTCTCTTTGACCTTTTGTAAGTCTAGCTGGTCGAACAACTTAGCAACTGCATTTCTAAACTTGAATGAAGAAAATTTTACTTTGGAAGAAAAAGGGAATGAATAATAAAAATATGTATTCCCTATGCGTATGTGAATAAAAATAAGTGAATAAATACACAAATGCACAGACAGAGACATATATATACGTGAAGGCTTAATCTTTTTTGAGATATCCTATTCTCGGTTAAGTTGCTATGCTTCCTAGGTTGGGAGAGATAGCCTACCTTATATTTTTGTGTTTCTCAGTGTGTTTGGGTACATTTAGAATTTGTATTTAATCCAAGTCAGAACACAGAGTGTAAGCCACAATCCATCTCCCAATCCCATTATTAAAAAAACAGCCTATATCAGTTTCTAATCTAAATCCTGAACCTCACCAGCTGCTTTAGTGTCAGCAAGCCCAGTAAATGCTACTGCATTTTGATACTATTTTAAATGTAAATGTTCTTAAATGAGCTAGTCAAAATTCCAATCTTTACCTTAATTCTTTTATCAGTAAAAAATATCTGAAGACAAATTAAAAAAAACCTTAAATTCATTCCTACTGCCAGAGTATTTTTCACACTTACCAGCATTTGACCTCTACTTCACTGCTGCCTACTTAAGCAGTTAAGAAACCATAAATGCTTTGTAGATCTCCGCAGAAAACTGAGAAATAATATATACCTGTGTAATGCAAAGGACAGTGATGTATCAACTGCTAAAACTGACCAGAAAGAGGGAGTAAACAATTATAATTTTTGAAAGTGGCCTGAATAATGTAATTGATCTCTAAACTGGGGTTATTCACCCCTCAGTGCTAACTTGGATAAATCTTGTTACCTGTCAGCCTCTTCTCTGGTAGCATTGCAGTCCCTCAGGCTTTGAACTCCAACTACAAGACTGTTTGTAGCTACCTCTCTTGCAGTGATGTGTTGCAGAAGGACTTTGCAGAACAGGGACAGCATTTATCACAGCACTCTTGCTGTTCATGGCCTCTCTGATCCTTTGCTGGTTTGCTTCAGAGAGGCTGAACTCACAGTACCATTTCAGAAAACATGATAGATTGGCATTTAGAGTCTAAGTTTAGCCCTTAGCTCTGACCCAGATCACTTAAAGTATAAATGTATGCTCTGTGTGCATCTTTTTTTTCTGGGCAGCTGTTCACAACCCATTGAAATGATACCCCCACTGCCCTTCTTACTTTTAAGATCTTACAATTCTCCTTGACTCAAGGAAGGAAACAGAAAAATTGTAATTAGAGTCTTAATAGTCCCCAGACACTAATTTCCCCCATTACTTTCTGAAGTGATATGCATTTTCTATCTTTCCTGTAATTTTTTAATTTCTATTTTATGTTCTGCCTGTAGTTGCAACTGTGCAGCCAAGTATGCAAATATAAATATTTTTTAAGAAATATTTAAAATTCTCTTCTCCACTCGAGCTCATCTTAAGTATACCTTTGTTTTAGAAAGATCTTGCTTTACAGGATGATGTAAAATTATTTTCAACTTTGGAATATAATTTGGGAATAATGGAAATAAGGTAAGAATTTGTTTTGCCTGATTTTCAGTAGATTTCAAGGTTAATATTTTTATACCAGCAAAGTTAAGGTATTAATTGTTATCATAATCCTATGGAAAGGATTTCCATACTTAGAAGTAGATTAATAATGCAAGGACTATTTTAAAAGTTTTATTTCTTAAGACTGAATTAAGGTTTGTGTTTTTTGGGGAACAGGTGCAGTAGACTCAGGATCTTCCTCTTCCTCTTCATCATCCAGCTTTGTGAATGGTGCTACCAGCAAAAATCTGCCAGCTGTCCAAACTGTTGCTCCAATGCCAGAGGATTCAGCTGAAAACATGAGGTATGCAAGTTCTATCTTTTCATATTAATTATATTTTCTCTTCCTAAATTACTGTTAAAAAATCAGCCCATTTAATGTGCATTACTGTAGTTACACATATGCTACAGTGTATATACTTTTTTGAGTACTAAGAATATCTGTACTGAAATAACACTTCACTGAAAAGTCTGAGATTATCAGCTGAAGAATCTGACTTGTTCAAACTATGGCAGATACTAAAACTTCATTAAAGTGATTTTTCAGCTGGGTGGTTTTTTACTTTAGTCAATAATTATAGTACAAACTGGTAATGGAGCACTAGGAAGTGGAAGGAGAGACTCAACCTCTCCCGAGCAAACGAAAGGTGGCATTAAACTTAACAGGACAAAACCAGGAGTTGTATTTGTGCAACTCGCTAAATGAGGCACCCAATCTGAGTGGATATTGCAAGAGACTCATGCTCAGGGGCAGCTAATACCTCTCTTGCCTGACTGGCAGCCAGGAAAATGCCCTCTGAAATTCCTATTAAATATCTTGTATAATAGGTTATCATTGTGTAAAAGTTTCACTGCAGCGCTTCAAAGGCAAATTTTTGGCCTTTTCATGGTGCACACGCATCTGCCCTAAAAAGCTGACATGGGATATACTAAGGAGTGGCCAAGTGTTCTTTAGTTGGCTGGCCACTGCAAGGCATGGCCGTAAGAACATTGGAGAGCAGACAGCAAGCTGAGTGTTCACAGGCTGTTCATGAGGTGGCAAGCTTAGAAGCTCATGAACAAGAGATTGCATTCTCTAATAAACTGGAAAGGAAGTAAATCTGAAACAGGGGCGCTACATAACCCTTTAAAAAAGTAACAGTGCTTCAGTGATTGAACACCCAGTGAAAAAAATTCCTTTTTTTGCTGGTCCTACCTGAAGGATCAGATAAGTTGTGCAGGTGGAATCACAGCAATGGGTGCAGGCACAGGCTGAAGGCAGAAGGGCTGTTGGTTCCACTCCAAGAAGATGCAAATGTTCAAGGAGAGAATGATTATTTGTATGATGTTACTTATTGCTTGACTGTTCCATGGGGAAGTTAATAAAATTGTGGTGTAATTAAAGCACTCCTTTGCTTCTTGTCTTCATATGCTAAGACAATGGTTCACAGAGGGACAAATCCTTTTCAAAATTGAGATATGCATGTTAAAATTTGTTAAAATTAAATATTAAATTTAATAATATTTAATTTAATATTAAATTAATATCTAATAATAACATATTATAGGTATGTTAAAATTCCATTGGATTGTTAATTATTTTCTTTTTCAGCTGTTGTAACAAATTCAAGGTTCTTGTGCTTTCACAAGCATTTTTAATTTTTTTGTCCTGGAATCAAAAGAAAAGCTTGAGTTGCAAAATCTGGAATTAAAATTTTGAATTCAGAATTTTAACTCAGATGTAGTTGTACTCTGAGGAGTAACTGAAATAAGTGACTAATATGTAGACAGCATAAAATCTAATCAGGCCAAGGAATGTCTTTTGGGCTTTTTTTCCTTTCTTCTGCCCGCTCTCCCAATGCCACCTCTTCTGCCTAAGAAACAACTAGACCTTTATTTTGATAATATTTTTTTTGTTGTTGTTATGTCATATAAATTCATTGTGCTATTGATTTCATGAGATTAAAAATCAGAGTTGTTTGTGGGGACAGAGCGTGTGACACGAAAGCTAATGTATCTAAGCTTTCCCTTGTAGCAACTGCATAGAAAGATCTGATTATGGCTGTAGACTGAGCAGAGGAAAGTGAGGAGGAGAATAATCTTGGACTCTTAGACATTTAATAGTCTTGGTTTGGAGGCAGAGGTTTGTCTGGGAATGAAGTTGGGAAGGTGGCATACTTGGGACTAGAACAGTGTGTGCTCTCATCCTTCTTTGCACTTTCTTGTGACCAATTCAAGCAAGAGGTAGTAAGAACCTCCCATGGGATTATTTTGTCTTTTTGCTAACAGTTTTTAAAGTGGTTTTTTTTAGTTTGGTCTTTCAATCTTTTCTGTCACAGTTTATCACCTTTCTATATATAAATTATATATATATTTATATATAAAAATTATAAATGTGTATAATTTATAGTAAATATTATAGCAATACATATTACATGTTATATATTTATATATAGCTTATTTTCTGATGTGTATTGTCTTTAATCTGCAAATTAAATTATCTTGAATTTGGGAGCTATTAGGAATTTATTTTCATTGAAGGTTCAGAAATGGGGAGGGGGAAAAAAATATTGTTTCTTCACAAAAACCCCTTAAAATCTCTTCATTCAATAATGAAAAATAGTTACATTAATCTCCATAGGGAATTCCTTAATGATCGCAGTATGCTTTATAAGGTATGATAAAGCATATCTTTATATGATAAAGCTTTGTATGATACCTTCATATATATATATATATATACACCTTTATATGATAAAGCTCTAGATTCGGTCTCTCTCATTTGTATGTGTGAGTACAGAAGAAGCAGTGAATGGGTCCCCCACTTCTCCCAAAAATTTTTTAGACTCTCTGTGCAGATTTATTTCTTGATTTTGCTTGTTCATTTTGGAATTGAAGGACCAGAACTCTACTCAGTTTTCAACATGTAAATGCACCAGGAACTTTTCTTCTTTCTCTATTTAAATATTAATTTCTGGCCTTCGATATGCATTTTTTAAAAGTGCTAACCTTTGATCTCATTTTTTTAAAGAACACTATTCCAAATTGCCCATTAATATGTTCATAGTAAACAAGATCCATCAGCTGTCCATTTGATAAGAAGTTGCATATTAGTAGCTCGTCTAAGGTGTTGATTAATAGCATACCTGTACCTCCAATGTTGCTTGATTCTTAAGTAAAAATTGATCTTATATTAAAAACATTTGAACTTGCAATTTATTTTCCACTTTACATGAAATTTTCGGAGTTAATTTTGAAATTAGGGATTTTATAAAACTATTTACAGCAAAAATATATTTTAAAACATGATTTAGATAAGTCTAGATTAATCTAGGAGGTTTTTTATCTCTTATCAGGAAAAGCTTGGGTTAGATTCATGTTGGAAATTAAAAACTCTAAGCTAGTTATCTGCATTTCAACTACAGTCAATAGAGGCATTACCACAGTGAAGTTCACTTCAAATAATCTTTTTAAAACAGCCTTAAAAGGCTGCTGATCTGAATCCATCCTTTAGAGTATTAGAAAATCATTATCTGAATTTTAAATGGGATGACAGCACACTGCAAGAAAATACTCTATAGAAGTTCAGTAAAATAATTTCACACTGATGAAGGAAAGCTTCCAGTGTTTTTGTAACGTCAGCTTTCTTTTTAAATGTATGGATCTTCAAGTGATCTGAGTTAAAACATCCACATTTATTTAGTGTCTAGAGATAGTAGATAAAGTATAAAATATAAACATCAGTGTTCATTCTCTTAGATTCTGTCAATAAATGTAACTTCTTCCTATAATTTCATTTTTGAGTGCCAATAATATATTGGTGCCATAATGCAAGCACAATGAAAACCCCTTCAGCCATCAGCAATCTGAAAAAGAACAGCAAAAATTCTTGGTAGACCAGAATATGTATGTAAGTTCATTTTCATGTTAAAGTGGTAGTTTACTTCTTTAAGATAACACGGCAGGTTTTTAACCTTGGCGTAAGAGTTCCAGTGGGCAAAGATGTTACACCCTGTCAAGTTTTAAAAGGGAAGAAGGAACCTTAAAGAGTACAGTCCTTATCACACTGCTGACATTCTCAGACTATTGCTAGTTTGTATCCCCAGAAAAAGGAATATTATTTCTGGTATTTAAGAAGCAAACAGAAGTCACAACACCTCTTCTCATTGTACAAGAAAAAATTAAGGACATGTTTTAAACAGCCTGATCAGGCAGAGAAGTCTAAATGCAAAGGTAAAGTGATTTACCTGGGATCATGTTCCCTGAAAGTTGAATAAAAAAATATTGGTTCTCTTGATATCTGTGCTAGAACACTTTCTCATATGCTGCCTTGCAATATCAAATGTTATTTGAAGGCTCGAATAAGCAAGCAAGTTGCTTGTGATTGTTTCGGTGAATAAAAAGATTGTCTTTTCAAGATTTCAAATGCGTGTAAAATCAGATTTACCTGAGGTGGTGAAATAGACCTATAGACTTGAATCTGATATCATGTTTGAAAAGGATAATAAAAATTTTACTTGTTCTGGAGTACTCTGCAAATACTGTAGAATTTATGAGGCTTACACACTGCTGACTCTGACGTGGCATTTCCATTTACTTAAAACCATTTAAAAACTGTAAAGTTTAATCAAATTATGATCATCCTCTTTTCTAAAGAAGCTTACAGAAACTTTTAAAAACAGGTGTGATTTGACATCATTTAACTTCTATTGTGAAGTGTTCTTACAGTCATGGTCTCTTTTTTTTTTCTCAGTATCACTGCAAAGCTTGAAAGAGCTTTAGAAAAAGTGGCCCCTCTCCTGCGAGAAATTTTTGTTGATTTTGCCCCTTTCCTATCCCGAACATTATTGGGCAGCCATGGACAAGAGCTGTTGATTGAAGGTACTGTTTCTCTTATAAGATTATATTATTTTAGCTATTATTCATTTCATATGAACAATTTTTTGTTTTTGCTAGACTTTATATAACTATTTTTGATAAGTAAATTAATGAGTTGTTAATACATTCTGATTTCACTTCCTTGCATTTGATTTCATTTAAAGAAATTAAAAGTGGTAGCTTTTGTACCCTTTTTCTTTTCCCTGAGATGCTGTGTGAAGATTTATATACTGTCACCTTAGAATGCAAAATCCTCTCTATAGTTTGCCTTTCTCTCCTCAAATAATTCAGTGCTTCAGCCTAACTTTGAGAAACCAGTGAAAATACAATTAAAAAGTGTAATCTATTCCCACAGAAGAAAGTAAAAAGAAGACCATGTTCCAGCATTATTGATGCATGTATCTGTATTTGGTAGGGTTGTTATTTCCTCAGGCTGGTCAGTTGGATTCCCACAGGCACATGAAGAACTGTCCCTACAGGGGGAATAAAAAGTGATAAATTTCAGATAACAGTATCCTTGACCACATTCAAGGATTTTTATGGGGTTTATGTGCTGTCTTTACTACATCATAGTTAGAAAATTTGCCTCATAAATGAGGCAGGAAGTAATGCAGAAATTATGCAGGAAGTGCAAATATGGCAAGTTCATGAAGTAGTGAATCAGTACTATTGCAGCTAAAATAGTGGAGGAATTTGTGTGAGCATGCACTGCTCCCAGGTCATGTATTCAGAGGAATATATTCAACCAAGTAAACTTTTTCCTTCCAGGGTTGTTCTTACACAGTACTATTGTTTAGTGAGAGGAAGGAGCCTCATTCTGAAAAGGCTTATAATATATGAAGATCTACACAGAAAAATTACAGATTTGTGTTCAAATTCCAAAAATCCTTCTATTACACAAGCGTTTTACCTAAATATTAGTGTACAGTTTTTCTATGGTAATTCCATGATTACATCTCACAGTCTTGACTCTTGTTACTAGAAGTAATTACATCTTGTAACTGAAATTTCCTAGAACGTTTTCTTCTTTTTTTCTTCTTATTGTTCAGAAATACCAAGGAATGGTATAGTAGTTTAGCAATGCTCAGAAGCTTCAGGTATTTATATTGTTAATTTTATAGCTGTGTGTAAGTTGCACTTCTCACTCAATGACACCTAATGTTAATGGTCCGAGATTCACATTGAGATAACTGTAAGATAATTGTTGGGTTACATTCTTAAATTTCTTATTTCAGTGAAGTTGGTTGTGAAATTTGTAGCAGCATTATCCTTTTCCATTTGGCAATTGATTAATTGCACTATAGTTTTAATAAAATATGGCTAAAATTGTCTTGCTTTTACCTGATTAAAAAAAAAATCTTTGTTGGTGTTGTACTGATTTTTTTTTTGGTCAGATCCATAGCATGAACAAAGCTACAACAGTTACCAGGATATGACAAAGACTGAAAAGCTGAAGGTCACAGGAAGCTCACAACTATATGGCAGTATTTTATCTCGCTGCTTATCTAGAGAGAAACATGACTTGTTTGCTGTAGCATATACTTGTTTGCTGTTTCTGATAACTATTTGGAGTGTCATTCCAGATTTTGCCCCATCTATGACTTAGACACTCAGTTCAGAGTCAGAAAACATTGGAACCACTGAGTTCCAAAACAAGTAATGTCCTTCCCATCATTTTTCTTTACTCTTACATCTAACCTTCTCATTCCTGATTTCTAAAAAGCAGTCGTTTCTTCCCAAGATATTGAAATAGCAATCTGTGAAGTAAAAAATCCAAGCACACCATAGACTTTTACAGTGCAAGACTTGAATTTCTCTTTGTTACCTCTGAAATACTTGGGCTTTTTTTGTTCTTAACAGAGGACTCAGAGATTTGCTTTTGTAGTCATTGTGTACTTCTGACCTTTTCTTTCTTCATTGCTTCTCTGAGACCCTTGTTCTCAACTAAACTGAATTCTTGCCTAGTTAAGTTGCCTTTGAAAGAGAATTCCAAATTCTCTCCTAGTCTGATACCTGATTTGCTTTGAGAAATTTCCTCTCATTGCTTACTGAAAGCCAATGGTAGTCTTGAAGTACTTGAAAGTGTTCTCCAGGTAATGACTGTGCAAAACGGAGGGTTTTAGTAGTGTAATTCAAGATATGAGAGTGCATAGAATTACTGTGGGACTTTCATAATTGACATTTGATTTTTTTTTTAACTGGCAAGCAGTAATTTACTTGACAGTTTTGTATGCAATAGTTTAACTTGTAACTTTATATGTAAAGATTTTAGTTATGAGAATCAAAAAGCAGGAAATAAACTTTATATAATTAAGTCTTAAGGCACTTGTCTGTTTTTCAAATCGATCACCATAAAAATATCTGTTGCGTTCTATGAAGCATGTACTTTCAAGCTTGACATAATAATACCTTTCCTTCTTTGCTGTTTTTCAAAACCTCCTTATGGTATGAAGTTTTTCCCCTATCAGATTTTGCTAAAATCAGAATACTGTCAGACATGCTTGATGGCATATGCTTTTTCCTGAAGCTCTTTCTAGTGTTCTTGTGCATGCGTTTAAGAAATGCTAAATAATTTTCTGATTTGGTAAGAATGTACACAGTTTTGTAGCTGACTGTGAATACTGTGAAGAGCACAAAATAAAAGGGAGCAGAAACCAAAATTAATTTTAATACTTTTAAAACAGTTAATTATGCAAACTTTCAAGAGTATCTGATGCTTTCAGATAGGTGTTGTCAATATGTTTTTGGAAAGGTCTATACAACTTAGTTATGATTTCACCTTTTTGTGGTAGATCAGTTGCCTCAAACCTTTGGTGAAAAATCTTGCAGTCATATCCTTTTACATCACGTCTTATCATCATTCTATCTCATGGAAGATTGGCTGATCTGATGTTTGAGAAAAGTATACTTAATATCTTAGTTGCTTCTTAACTTTTATGAACAAGCTGCAATGATCTGGTCAGTCTAGACCAAAAACTTAGGCCATTACTACCTGAAATAGTTCATTTTTCTTGTTTGTTCTGGTAAGTTCCCAAATGTGACTGGTAACAGGGGAGCCCTATCAAGTAGTAATCTGGCATTGCAGAATATATTTATTGGTAGAACTCCTCATCTATTTACTCCACTAAAATTACTGAAGTACTAATTACTGAAATAGTTACTTGCTCTTTTTTCCGAAACTGGTTTTTTCTTCAAAGGTATCTTACACTCAGCTGAATCAAATGTTTCATCAACTTCTCAGAATATTTTATAAATGTATAATACCCTCAGCAATAGGTTAAAAAGGACTTATTTGCATTTGAATGCAAATGGCTTCAAACAGAGTATACCAGAACCAGCCCAACACTGCTGTGGCTTGTCAACTGAGGTTCTTCCAATGCCTCAGAGAACAGAAGTTGCAAAGGTTAAAATCGTCCCTACAGAATCTAATTGAAAACAAACATGCAATATGCGTAGGTCACATATTTGAGCTTAGCAGAGCTCATTGTGGAGTTCCATTTAACACTTGCACAGATATGTTTTCACTAACTAGTTTCCATATGGTCTGCAAATTCCCTCCATGTAAAGTGCATTACAACATTCTAGCTTTTAGGTGAAAATGTTACAGGCAAGTGTAATCTGATATGTAGCCAAAAGAAAAGCTATATCCTCTTTTTGTCAAGCACAGATGGGTAAAAGTATTTCCACTACAGCTATTCTTGGTGTGTCTGGAACCGTAAGAATAGGCCCACAATTGAAACACAGTCGCATAGAATGCTTTCCCTTCTCTTGAGTGAAGTACCAAAGAAACTTCAGCAATGTTTATTCTTTTCTATATCATTAACTGGGTAGAAGGTCAGCCAGGTAGCTCTTCTCTGATTAATTCCTTGGTGTGCATGTGATATGTTTCTGATACAGGCACAATTCAAGTCAGATGACAGGGAATATTTTTGCGCTGATAGGAGCAGAATCTGTTTCTCCTCATTAACTCACCACATGGCCCTACATGAAAATACTCAGTAGAGGTGGTGATGGACTAGATGGACTAGCTTTGTATCATGTTTGACAGGAGACTTCTTGAAACAATTGAAAAATTGCCCAAAACATTCCTTTGGAAACCACAGATAGAACTTAGGTGGTAAATGACGCTACTTTAAAAGCTCCCCAAGACCTCAAGTGTGACATCACTGTGGCATCTACCAATACTGGCACAATTAGTTTCTGATTTCTTTGAAGAATCCTGAATTTTGTATTAGGAAAAGCAGGACAACCATTTTCCTTAAAGTATTATAATAACCCGGAAATCCCTTATACTTTCTGGGGAAAGTTTACTTTTTTGGAGCTTAACATGCCCCTTGTGTTTCTCTTAGAAACTTTTCAGAACCTCTGTATTTCCATGTTCAGGAGCACAGATGCTATAAAGTAGAAAAATGCATGCTCTTGCAGAGCTTTTTTTCCCCTGTACATATTATTCTCTCATTCTTTTATCTCACTCTGTCACATCCAAAATATTTTTGTCTGTGTGTCCAGGCGTGCTTTCTTTCAACTGATTAAAATTACAGTAATTGACCTTCTAGTCTGTAGGACACCATGTAGCCAACATCTTGAACAAAATAAATAAATTAATAAATACTAACAAATAAGAGTGGAAAGGAATAAATAAATAATTTTATTATCTAAAAATTTGTATTAACTCAAATTAGCAGCATGTAAATAAAACCTTAAGCTATTCATGGTGCCAAAATTTCTATAATCCAGTTTTTCTTCCCATTTTTCTGTTTTTATTAAGTCTTTTTATAGTGTTGAATTGTTCCTGGCAAAACTAAGTGCTTAGGTAAAGAGATACAAAATGAGAAGCAAAGGCATTGCATTGCAGGGATATGCTAAATCATTTTCTGGACTAACCGAAACTCAAGAAAAAGCCAGATTTCAGCATATCCAGATGCTTAGTCCAACTTCTCGGAGCCAAGAACATAGACTCAGATCCATCCTAGAGTGTAGGGGATGAGGGACAAAGCCACGCAAAGAATGGAGAGATTGCCAAAACAGTTGGGATGCTTGGCTCCCTTAGCTCAGTGCTGAGGCAACAAGGACTTTTCCAGTGCCTTGGGAGAATAGTGAGGAGATGCTTTCATTTCTGTGCACAAATTTGGTAGAACTCCTACTATCTGGTTCTATAGTCAGCACTTCAGGAAAGATGCACACACTGCAGAGATATCAAGAGAGCAGGGCACAAGAGCGATTGATGGATGGGAGATAAACGCCATCAAGTATTATGTAAGGAGCTTGATATGGTTGATGTGTCAAAAAGAAGAGATAAAAAGAAGTTGGATACTACAGGATGCCTCAGCCTTTCCACCAAGAGAATTCCTAATGACTTTAATAGGGCTTACCCTCAGTTATTGTGATCGATGTTACTTGTAGTCATTATGGCTATTTTAAAAATTCTTTCTAAATATAGTCTTCAATCCAGCTTCTCAAGAGGAAAAATGTAACATATTTGCTGGATGCTTTTGGAGCTTCTTTGTGACTTTTGAGCACGTGAATCACCATTTTCTCTGTGCTACATTGTGCAAGGAATGATAGTCTGCATTAACCTTAATATTTATTAACGTTGTCACGACTGCATTTGTTCACATGGTGATAGACAGGTGTACTTCATTGTCAGCTAGCCACCTGCAGAAATCAGTAAGAAAACAGTGGGGTTTTTTTCCTTCTTCTGCAGCTCACTGCATCTTAACGGTAGATGCAGTCAAGAACGTATCATTTTCCCTTGAGGCATCGAAGATGGTCAGTGCTTATGTCACTATGGAATAAGCCTTTCTTCTGTTTTTTTTATGTATGTGATCATGTGTATATATATATAAATTGATTTTCATTTTTTATATAAGAAATTCTTTAATCATTACCTTGAAGCTCATTTTTGTATGAGACATTTTCTCCTTTCTCTGCGTAATGAAGTTTGTCTTTTCACGGAAGCCTCATATAGGCTCATGCCAGCTACAGTTTGGTCTCAGACGTCAGAGAGCTCTTGCAATTTTATGACTGCATAGCTTTATATGTACTTTAATATGATTTTTTTGAGAACATGAAACTTATGTGATCACACTGGGTGAGGAGGATCAGCCTTTTAGTCCCTTGATAATTCTTCAATGTGTTGGCCAGATTCAGACAGTTTAACAGAGGTTGCCTAAAAGATGCTATTTTTACACAGTCTTCCCAGATATAAATATCTGTTTAGCAAAAAGAGACCCTATTTTGGGTTAGGGTGTGTTTCTCAGCTTCAATATTTGCTCTGCACTATTATTTGAGATATGCCATCATCGTTTAGTAAAGGAATAGAAAACTGAATAGTAGCTCAAAATAATCTCACCCAATTCATTTGTAATATACTGTGTAATATACGGTATCGGTACAACACTATAGGTATTGCAGCATAAGGAGCAGGAAAGCAATTGATAAAGCAGGACTGAGGGAGCACTAGGAACTCAGCCCTGTTAGACATCAGGGAATCCCTGTTAGAAATCAAGGTGAATGTTAAAACCTTCTGTGGAGAGGTCAGGCCAGTGTCATTTGCAATAGGTGTCTTACTGGACATGATCACTCTGTTCAGTAAGGATAAGGAATCTTATGGATTATTTGGTTTGTACTGGGTCAGGAACTCTGAACTGATTTTCAAGGCTAAGTTCATAATGTACTTCTTGTCTGCTGTGCCACATCCCACTCCTTCCTTCCATGTGTCCTTGGTGTCTAAGTGTATCTTCTTCTCTGTCTGGGAAGAGGTGATGCTGCATGTTTAGCACAGTGCAGTTAAATTCAGTGAATTTCCTGATCCAGTCCTCTGTAAGACAGCTTTTCTGAATTTGTGGTAGTAGGATTCCTATTCATAGATTCCTTTTTATCTTCACTGTAAAGACTTGCAAGAAGATCTCAGAAAAATTACACTCCTGTCTGAAATTAACCCCTATTTAGATAATGAGGTTGGAATAATAGTGATTTACAGATAATGCTTTTCTTCAGTAAGTTAAAGTTTGTGTTTTCCTTTTTTGCTTTAAGAATTTCTGCAAGCAATCTGCAAGATTAGGTTTTTACCGTGAAGAAAACCATAGGTCGTTTTGAAACAGGGCATGAAATCCTCCAATAGATATAATTTAAAATACTGCTGCTGATTGAAAACTTGCCTGCACATGTTGTAATCCATTCATAAGCAGGAAAAAGATGAAGTTCATTAATTTCTAACCGCTATTTATAGACATGTCAGGAATTTGTTTTAATAATTTCTCTATCTGTGGTTGGTATGATTATCTCATGGAATCTTACTGAAAGGCTCCACAATGTACTCATGTTTCTGCGCACACTTTGGGTCTGATCATGGGTTTTACTAAAAACATCAGTGAGTCAGATACACATGGAGACAGAAAACAACACCAGTTTTCCAGAAGTCTGTGTGGTAGCAACATAGAAATGCTGAAGGGCTAAATGTGTATTCAAATCTGCCTATTTATTTACAACTACTCCAAAGAGTCAAGGTTCAAAGCTTTTCAAGTTCCAGAGTTTTTTAGAGTATGCTACTAGTGACAAGACAGATGCCAATTCAGAGAACTAAAGAGCAGGTGCCACAAAAGAAGTCTCTATTATTTGCCCATATTGAAATCTTCAAACTATAATGACCCCAGAACAAGTTACAGAACATTTTTCTTTCACATAATTTTCCTTTATGACATCTTTAAAGGGATATCTTTACAAACACCAGAAAGAGGATACACATTCATTTGATTTTGATTTAACTCTTGATTTACTGAAGTTCCTGTGTGCAGAAGTATGTTCTGAACAGATGTTTAACATGGCAGGAAACATTACAGATCAGAGATCCAGATAGCAAGTAGGAAATGCATAGCATCTGGCACCTTTTTGAAAGTAAACCTGCCAATAATTAATTACACATATGAGCCACTCTGTCCCTGTCTAATGAGTTGGACACTTACTAAGATGTATTAGACTATGGAACAGAGGTTAACTGCTCATGCCCTCTCCTCTGTCTCTGACTTGTGTGGTCCCAGTGTAACTTAAGGGTAGAAATTGTTGTTGGCACTCAGATTACAGGTCGTTGATTATATTATCATTATTGCATTGATTAATAGTCAAGATGTCTTTACAATCCAAAATGTAAGGAGTTTCCATTAGACAGAAATTTGGGTTCTCCTATTGCTTTGACAATGGAGAAAAAAAAATTCTGAAATTGTGAGACTAATTGTAAAGTTTAGTTTGGAGAATGCAGGTGTAAAGAAATAATAATAAATACATGCCTTCAGGAAAGCAAAAGCTGGTAACAGTGTAAAGTAGTCAGGTTTGCTGGAAAGAAGCTCTGAAAGTTATCCTTGAAAATGTAGAAGCCACTAGATGTTTGAAGTTACTAAATTACTGTTGAAAGTGCTGTTATAAAACTTTTGTTATTAGGAACCAAACAGCAGTTGCTGTTCTTTTAAAGCACATAAGGAAAGGCACAGAGTACTGGAGCCTTTAAAGATTAGGAAAAGGAGTTGGTTGTTTGTAATCCTTGGGTCCCACTTACTTCAGAGTATTAGCCACTTTCTCACAAATTTCTTTTTCAAGCTAGTAGCCTGTGTTCCAGTTGCAAGCCAAAAGGCCTAGAAAGGACTGGTGGTTTTGCCTTAGAATTCTAGAAAAATACCCTCCCTGATGTCCATCTTCCTGATACCCTCCTTTATAGTCCATCTTTATTGTAATAGCATCCAGTTTCTGTCTTTCTTCTTGCTTTAACTTTCAGCTAAATAGAAAATACATTTTTTAGTGAGTTTTCCTACTAAGCTATTACCAAAAAAAAAAAAAAAAGGAAAAAATGTAGCAAGAGAGCTATTTAAAGTTATTTCAAGGTGATAATTTTGAAAAGATTCTGGAGAAAGTTCTTAACATGTGCAGGCACTGCTGTAACACAGCCTGTAGGTGGACTCATCATATCAGGTATACAGCAGTGCTGAATGGTAACACTGGACTGAGTTGCACGGTATTTTTTTTTTTTTTAGAACATCCACCTTTTTCCCCCTTATTATTTTCTCCTCTACTGTCCAGGTCCAAAGAAAAATGAGGTGGTATGCCAAAAAGGTATTCAGGATCTACAGGATGTTCATGCTGTGAGTGAAGCTCTCCACAGGCAGAGGTTCTCTGGTTCTTATTCCACTTAATTCATCATTCAGAACTCAGCGGGGGACTCTGCCTGATTTTGGACTTGAAACGGTTAGGCTGGTATTTGCCCCAGCCCTTGTCCTCTAAAGGCTTAAAAATGGAATCAATCTACTTTATTACACCAGCAGTGTTTTCCAGAGAACAACCCAACTCTGATAATCTATAGGGTGCAAATAACATCTCTGTATCAGATATTGCCCCGAAAGACATATTTCTCATGAGACATAGTAAAATAATCCTTTTCTATGCAGTCTGAGTTCTGTGATCAGGTTCTTTACAAAATTAATCTCATTAGGGCTGGTCACAATTTTTCCTTATATATTCCTTAAGTTTCTCTCTGCTTATCACCTGTTCTTATGACCCGGAACGAAACATTCTAATTAGTGACCAAGTTTACCAAATTTCCTTACTTGTCCTGATCATTTAAAGGCCCTTCTTCAGTTTATTCCATTGGATATGGATTTGCTTGTTTCCATGCCTTCAAGGCTTAAAAAAGGAATATTGCATAAAAACTATAGTCTCAATTAACCTGAGAAACTACTACACTTGAATTTTAAAAATATACCTGTTTATAGAGCCTTTTTTGATAGAAAAAATTTTAATTATAATATAAACATTAATGAACCATCTAGCTTGATTTACTTAGATGCTAACAGACTCCATACCTGGGTTTATTTTGGAAGAACTAAGATACTATATCTTTACTGTGTTGAGTGCAATTTTATGTTAAATTTTACCTTCTTCAAAAAAAGATCCTGCGATCTGCTAAACATCTATTCTCTTATGTCATATTTTTGTCTGATAGTGTGTGGAATTTTATGATTCAGTCTTTTTATACTTCTTGTCTGTGGAGATTTTCTTGCTATGAGAAACCCTCATGCTGAAAGAACTTGTCAGACAACAGAGACAGTTGTGATATGTCAAATTAAGATGGCAAAGTGATGTCAAAGCAGGTCTAGGGAGAGCCCATAACAATGTTACTGTCAAGTAAATAAAGAAAACTGAAACACAAGAAATACAAGTTATTTCTAGAGATCTATGGCTGTGGTAGGTTTTTGTGTTTTGAGAGACACTGTTTCAGAATGATTACCATTTGTCAGTAGGGCTTCGGGACAGAAGCAAGATCCGATAGCTGCCAACTAAGGTCAGCAAAGTTCAGCTTGGAAAGGGAGATTTTTTTTCCCTTGTTATCAAATTCTCAGGAAACATTTATATTTATACAAAAAATTAGTTTTGCTACTCAGGAGATTACACCTTAAAATAATGGTCATCTTGGCCTCAGAAATTCAGGAGGCTGCATGAGCTCTGCGAGCTTTGTTATACTTCCTATTTGTAGCTGCGCTGGTTCATTCAGTGTGGCCCCAATGTTGCTAAAGAGAAGAAATATAAGGAAGTAAGGAGGATCAGTACAGAGTAAGTGGTTTTATTGCTGTTCAGCTTAACCTTTTCTCACCACCATTTTTTTGTCATTCACCAGGCACATACTTCAGTTTTGTCATACTATTGTGATAGTTCTCCCCCAATAATAGCAAAAAATGTAACAAAGAACTAGAAGGAAGTAACAGAAAGAAGAAGATAAAAAGTAGTTCCTATGTTTACAAAAAGAGGAGAGAAACAAAAAAGAATAAGCTCATAAAATAGGGCATCAAATAGGAATAAGTTATAAACTGAAGATAAGAAAAAGTTGATAAACTTCAGGAGTAAAAATAAAACTTCATACCAAAGGAAAATATAACACTGAGTAATGCCTTTTCAGGGAAATCCTGATATCCTAGAGGCTGTTATTTGGGGTCATACCTGTGATGTATCTTTTCCAGGATGTCCATTTTGACAGCTTTAGAAAGACTTGGAAAAGGTTCTTGAGATGAGGAGAAAGCACCATTGTTGTAGTGAAGGTATAAAGTATAAGCATTTACTTGTGTTAGTGAGTGAAATGAATTCCTTTATTTCTGCTTGTATAGTTCTTTGAAAATAATTCGCTACTAAGGAAGTACTTCCGAAATGTATTTTCTCTAACACAGATTTGAGAGGAGGTGAAGGACTGAGAAAACAAGAAAAAGGAGAGGTAGATATGTCTTCATTTAAATAAGAAAATTGTGAGGGATCAGTAGAATGTAAAATTTCTTTTTTCCATGTATTGAATATGTGGCAACTTCTTTGGTACCACTTGTTTTCATTTAGTAATTTTTCTACAAATTTAATTACAAAATTGGCAACTTTTTCAGGAAAGGAATGACAGGAAAATGCCGCGTGACAAAACTTGAAAAATATTTAAAATTGTCATAATTTAAATTAATTTTTTAAAAGTCTTTATCAATTAATTTTTTTCTTACTTCTTCCATTGAAATAAAATATTCCTGGCAGCAGCTGTGGCAGAAATTTATTGAAAACTCTGAGCCACTTATTTGAATAATATCTTAGTATAAAGAGGGAAATCAGAAGACTTTCAGGATAATATTTGGATTTTCACAGTGGAGCTCGATTTTGGAGGAAAAAACTGGAATGCTTTTCTTTGAGATTCTTTCTAGATAAATGAGATTTTTTTGATTTTCTAGAACCTGTAATTGTACATGTTTTCCGGGTTTCTTTTGAAATAAAATGTTTATAACTTACTCAAGTCTACCTGAAAATGAAGTACATTTTGACAGAAAAGCAATAATTCCATTTTACAGACATTTTCAAGATTAGAGATATTTTAGTTTGATCAACTTCAGTGCAGTGTGATCACTGACTTGGGTGTAGTTTAGAAGAGGACTTTAGAAGAGGAAGAAATAAATTTAATTTAGAAATTAAATTCTAGTAAATATGTGTCATGCCATTAAAAAAAAAATGTTCTTCACTTAACTTTAAAAGGGAATTGTTTTCTGATAGTTAATATTTTTGTCAAATTCTTTTATATAAAAATAATATTTTTGTGGGGGGTTTTTTGTGTTGTTAATGCTGATTAGAATGATTTCTCAATTGATACATGATTGATTTACATTTCAGATCTGTTCTGTTATAGAAGTTGGATAAGCAAATTATTTCACTATGTCACAATATTTGGAAAGATTTGGAAGATATTTGGAAAGAGTGCTGTCCAAAGAAATACTGTTTTAAGAGAATGACAGTGAAACACAAATGCATATATTGGGCAAATCCCAGTGGAGCACTGACAAAATAAAAAATTACCACAGACATTAAATGAAAAACTGAATCAGTGTTGAAAATCTTCTGTGGTATATTAAACTGAACAGTGTTTAATTAACAGGTTTTTATTTTATAGATGAAGGGGTCTCTTTCTCATTTGATGAATGAGAATTCATGCATCCCATTACACTAGAGGAAAATTGTCCGAAAATCCACAGGTTAGCACAAGGCTGGACTCTTCAGAGTAGTGTGGCACTAGCATTAGTTTTGTCAGTATCATTACAGCTCATGGGATTACAGTATGAAAGTCTGTAATTTTAAAAACTAAATCACGTATGCATTGTAATAAATCCCCTCTCTGTGGGTACGCTCTCAAGGGTTTTTGCCATTCTGTGATTCCATCTGGATGTTTTACAGTCCATATTTAGATTCCTTTTTCATAAGTGCAGTGGTGAAGAAGTTTAGGTTTTCTCACTTTAATAAAATAATTCAAGAAACTATTACCTACCATTCTTACTCTTCTAAATATTATCCCAATATTAAGGTCTGTTTTATTTTACAAATCTGACTAAAAAGGCTGAGCCATTTGAGTTGGGTTTAAACAGATTAAAATCTGGGGTGCTTTGTTGACCTATCACTGTTTATTTGAGGTGTTTATCTTAAGATGTCAGTTCTAAAGATTTATAATAAAATTTTAAAGGTATTCCACTTGATAACCTGGATGATACCTTTCCTAGATTTCCAGGTACCAGATAAAAAGAATATTGCTTGTATTGCTTGTGTCTTTCACCATAACAAAACATCCTTTAAGAATTGTAACTGTCTTGATCAACTAAAAAACATTGAGTCAAATTGACATTCACTGTATTTTTGTGTGTCACTCTTCTGTTCTGTAAAGGAGATTTGCCCCTACAAAGAGTGGTCTGGAGTACTAATACAGCCGTCCTTCATGGTCCCTAGTTGATGGTAATGTCAGTCAAGGCTGCTGAAAGGATTGTTAAATCCATAACCCTGACTTTGTTACTTTAGTGAGTTACGTTTCTTAGAATAGTGTTTTCTTTCATCTAGTAAAAGCTAAGTAGTAATTATTTTGCAACATGGCTGTGATTTTCCATCTGTAGACTTTCTGCAAATCTTGAATATTTCCCAGTCTTTGCTTTTCATAAATTAAGACCATTAGTGTAATTTCGATGCCTACGAAATATGTGACATATGTATGTTTCTAAAACCAATTTTGAGTGTAATCTTGCAAAACTTTGCATTCTGTTTAATACATATCTTTCCCCCC
>VZRV01006221.1:1583974-1654058 GCA_013398115.1 Falcunculus frontatus
CCCCCCCCAATAATTGCATGGTTTGGCGTGAGAACATCTGTTGTTTAAGTTTTGCATACTTAGCATTTACTTTCACATTTTTCACCAATCTTCTATTTTCTCTCCATACTCTCTCCTTTCAGATCTGTAGGGAACTCCCCAGCAACTTGATAATTGATGAAGAACATTAATTTGAATCTAATTTTCTCTGAGTGACAGTCTATGGAAGAGAGGGAATAATGTAGATTTTAATTATCAAAATAACTTTTTTTGGTCAAAAAAGAAGTCCTAAGGTTATTTCTTTGAATAAAAGTTGGATTTAGAAATATATTTCAAGAAATCATTTGCCAGATTTTGCTGGCAGAAGAAAGAGGGTTAGAAAGAACAAATAAATGTTAAGGAAAACTCATATTTCCAACCCAAATATCACCATCACTTTTTTCCTAGTGTTTTCACAGCCAAAACATGCTTTGGTTTCTGTCTGCAGTGAGAAATTTCCTTGAAACTTTGTTGTGCCATTCCTAACAAATGCTGAACAAAGAATAAGAGAATAGTCTATCAAAAATGAAAACCCAATTTGTGAGTGGCAATTACCGGTAGAAAATTCCTGCTCTGTCTCATGGCACAGAAATCACTGAGGATTATAGGAAGAGATCACAGTATAAATTACCCATAATTATAGTGAACAATTTGAAACAATTTGAAACAATACTGTTTTGTTTAAAGAACATGGAAGACTATATCACTAGGTAATAGAAAATAGCTTACCTTACAAAAATAAAAGTTACAAAGGAGAATTATAGTGTTTTCAGATTTTTATCTAGTTTTAGGTCCTTTTGCTCATTCCTAGGTACATTTTACACATTTTTCACATGTTACTAAAATAATGGATATGATAGCGTGTGTGTATTTTTTCATAAGCATCTTTTACTATATAAAGTTCTTGTAGTTTTGATGATATCCTGCAGAGGAGTAATAAAGAGAAAGTTTTCTTTCTGAACTGGGTTAAATGGATTAAACTTTCTCAAGCATTTTACTTAGCCATACCTGAGATTTTTCAGATAAGCAGAAGATATAATTGAGTGAAAGATTTCTGCAGGCTCTAAAGTTTTGTTAATTACATCTTTTTTCCTAAGTTGAACATGAGCTATAAAAGCATTTAAGTTTTGTTTTTGCTGGTATTACAATTGATTCCAGTTCCAATAAGGGTTTAACTTGACACAAAGTAAAATCATTGAAAGAAAATGCAGGCAAACCTTGATAAATACCAGATGAAATTGTGGTGGTATTCAGTTAGACTCATACACACATTGTATTAATAATAATAAAAAGAAGTTCAAAACCATGATCTTATTTCATAAGGATTTTTTTTAAAATTGATTTTATCAGCCTACATTATATTTCTTCAAAATGGAAATTCACACTGACTAGTTCAGCATGGTGACTTGGGGGTTTTGAACCCGTGACTTCATTAATGCCACAGGCATGACTAAAACAGTATAGTTGAAATGAATCTTTTTTTAGACATTAATAAGTCATAGTGAAGAGAAATAATTAGCATATCTTTGGGCCAACAGAAGAACACTGAAAAAGAAGTCAAGTAAACCAGAGCATTTCAAGATAATTGCCAGGCATACATCATTTATTCCAGATTAGCCAAGGTCATGCACTTGATGCTCCCAGTTTTTGCATCCATATATGTGGTCATTGTTGCCATCAAGCTGCTGAATTTTGATGGCTATATTTAATGGACTGAGAATAGACCATGAAGAAAAGTACTAAGAACAGCAAATGTAAAAACCACGTACTCCATTCAGTTCGACAGTGACCTTTTTAACCTTGCTGTACGCAGGAAATATCCACTTGTATTTTAGTAATTACATTAGCTTCCTTAATGGCATTTGATACAGATGGTATAGGAAGAACTTATCTGCAGCTGAAGAATGCAGGCAACAGTTTTAGTTTGAGTGGCAAATAACTTTTTCTCATTAGAGTTAAGGAGGGGGAAGAGAACTGAAAATAGATTTGTGTGCTCTCTTCAATAAGAGAAGTCATTATTTTTCAAATCTTGTTATCTTATTTTTCTCATGTTAAAACCAATAAAATTTTGCTAACACACTAAAAATCTCTGTTGAATCCTGTGAAACAGTAAAGAGGAAGAAAAAATAGAGTTGTTAATGCATTTGGAACTTAGAAAATCAATTAGAAAATTGATATTTATTCTGATTTATACTACAAATTTTATTTTTAATTTTATGAAGATACCTTGACCAGTTTGTGTCTTCTGTTCCTTCTGGAAAATGGAAGGAGAACTTTTCTACACCTCTTTTAATTTTTGTCTGTCAGGATATAGACTGTGTACTGAGGGAAATTATTTTTTGTTCCTGTACGATGCCAAAAGAAATGAGTGAATTCACAAAATTTGGGCTCCTGGAAGAGAGGAGGGTGCAAATTTAGAAACCAGAAGAGTAATAAAATGATCTTTTTTTTCTGGTCTATGAAGGAAAAGTTAAATAGGACAGTGACTGTGGTTCTTCCTAAACTTGCTTCTGCAGATTTGATCATGTGGGATCTTTGTAATGCAACCAGAGATTGCATTCTGACAGTTTTTCCTAATAGGCAGAAATGGATCTGTCCTCCATTAGGTCTGATCTGTTTTTATCATTCTCTACTATTGACTGCACAACAACTCTTGACAGTAGAGTTTAAAGATTAATTGTGTTTTGCGTAACAGGAAAAAAATCGTTATTTATTTCAAATCTTAACTGCGCAATCAGGAAGAAGTGAAAATGGGAAGAAGCACAATAGAGCCCTTGGCAGCTAGGAGGGAGGAAATGGAGCATATAATGGAGGGCACACACTTTCCCTCATGGTTTGAGTGAAGGCGTCCCTGAAGTAGGATTAGGAGGCTGATAAATAAGAAATTTATGAAGTGAAATGCTGGTCCTGCTACGAATGTTTCACATTTCTGTATTCTATTTTACTTCAAGGAATGTATGATATGAATACTCAAAGGTGAACAAAAGTATTTCTATTTCCTTCTTACTACCCATCAAGGTGCATAGGATTCCCCATTTTCTGTCTGGGCTACTCCCAATTCTGCTTATTTATGAGTAGAGTGCTGCACACTTAATTTCTGCAGTAGACTGAGACAAACATCATTGACACCATGACCTTCTTTAATGAGGCTTTCCTATCTCTCTCTGTATTTTCATATGAGAAAAATGCTACAGTCTCTAAGATAATTATTTGTTTCTTTTGGATATGAAAACCAGCCTCTTTTAATACTAGTGGTTATGAGAGATGTTAATGGTTATTACCAATGGGTTGTTTCATCAGCAGGCAATTAAAGAGCTGGTTACAACTAATGGGCCTGCTGATGTACTAACCAGATGTCATTTCTGTATCCTTCTCCTGCTTTTTCTGAATTTCACCAAAATCAGTTTGCTACTCCTTTCCAGTGCTAGAATGCTATATCCAAGCTTGCAGTTGATTAGATGGGATATACAAAAATTATCAAGGTATGTCCAGAGGAATAGTGAAAAGACATCAATTTTAGGTCAGATGACCGCTTTACTTAGACCCATATAATTATCAAGCTATTAAAAAGTTAGATGGGATATATAAAAATCTTACTGTAAATAGATAACCTTGATCTAAGTAATTATGACTTCCTTCAGACAGAGTCTTGTTTTGTCATGTCTGCAGCTTTTTGTTATTAGGACTAGATCATCATTGTTATCTGGATGATAATCATGAATATTTTTTCTAGCTCTGTGCCGTTTCAGGCATGTTTGTTTCAGTCCACACTTCAAATTTTTTTCATATTGTTTGAAGCTGCACGGGTAGCATAAGAATCCCCAACTGTCTTTGAAAGTTAAGAACTTCTTTAATTTATTTAATTTAATTAATTAAGCCCGAAAATATTCATTATGTGTTTCTCTTTAAAGCATATCTTGTACATCAACTTTTCCTTTTGAAAACCTGGTGCTGATACAAAGACATTACTGCTGATGCATAATCAGTTTTATGTAATTTAGTTGGTTTCTTTTTCATAACTGTGTATGATGCTTATTCTGGATACACTTGTTCTTTTGATGTAAAATCAGAAGTAAAAACATGTTCAAATTTAGAAGATAGGTTTCCCAAGAGCATTATTTTGCCTTAGTCATGTTTTAGTACACCTGAGATCTGATTTAAAAGATGATAAGTGAGTGTGTGACAGAAAGGGGTTTTGTTGGTGTTTTTTTTTTTTAATTTGGTTTTACAGAATATGAGGTGAATTCATAATGAACCAGACAACATTCTATGATGAAGTATTTGATGTGTCTGTGCTACCTGCATTGGCTTAACTGTAGAGTTCAGTCTTCTGTTTGGATTTTCTTTGTCAGCTTTCAAACAGTGGAGGTAGCCTGCAGGTGATAAGTATCTCATTAATCTTTCTGATCCTCTAGCACTTGAGCATGAGAATAACTGATCAGTTACAGCAATTGTCTCCCTAAATGAGCTTTGCACATCTGCCTCTTATTTCATTAACTGTCTGCCCCTATATCTGATAGAATGGAAGCCTCGTGGCTTCTTACAGCTTGTTCTGTGTTACTGTACAATAAGGATGGGGTTGTTAGCAAAATGGGCACAAAAGGGTATTTATCCACTACCCGAAATAAATATACATGCTGTTGTGTAGGAGTGCTTTTGTCTCTAATCACTGTTTGCAGAAACCTTCTTAAAGCATATCAGTTTGCTTTCCAGCCTCCTATTTAGTCCTTACTTGTAAACTTATTTGTGACTTTATTGCTTCTTAATAACACAACCAAGGTGTTTCCATGCCCTAAAGCATCATATCGAAGTCTATATGGTTTTAGATAACAGAAGGTAGCGCATATAAAATTAATAGTAGAACTCAAATTTCCTGCAAGTGTCCTTACATGCATCTTTAAAATACTTAGATATGACATCCTTCTCTCAGAGAGTAAATTTACATTTCCAAACCATTGCAAACAAGTATTTACAATAGTGACAATGTTATTAGGTATTTATTATTTAAATTAAGTACAAAACAATGATTTAAGAGCTAGACTGCATAATTGAAGGTTTGTTTTAAGAAACATGCGCTACAAATTATGGGGTTATGATTTTAATAAAAATAAGATTTCACATGAATGTTTCTTTCATTAATACTCAAGTTTTCAATTACAGGATAATCAATTACCAGATGAAAATTAAAATAATTTCTATGCAGAGGCTTTATTCTTTACCTGTTATTAACTGATCACTTTATTCTTAAAAATTTGCATGATTTAATATTCAAAAGATGTAATTTATGTTTATCATAGATTAAATTGCTTTGGATTATATCAATGTTTATTTTTTTATTTAAATAACTAAGCTAAATGCCAAAAGTAATTAGGAAACATTCTGTCCTGAACTGGTGTAGATTATTCCAGGTGATTCATATGAACATTTAAATGCTCTTGAATCTGAAATTCTCAGTTAATTGTGCTTGAAACTTGTTTTAATCTGTTTGATTAATAAAAAATATACATTTTATATATTTTATGGATTTCTGGAACCGTGGAGCTGTAAGAGCAAAATATCACCGACCTTTTAAATTAATTTTTGACTGTTTATTGCAGGTCTTGTTTGTATGAAGTCAAGTACTTCAGTGGTGGAATTGGTTATGCTGCTTTGTTCACAGGTAAGACATTCTCTGGTTTTGTTTGTATTAATTTCCTTGCATAGATCACTAGCAGCCTAAGAATTGTATCTGGCAGTTTGTTTCACTCTTCCATTTCATTATAAAAAAATACAAATTACTTTCTTCTGGTAATATATAAATTGTAGAATTTTTTAAATATACATTCCATAGTTCTTCTATATTCACAGGGTATAAAAAGTATATTTGCAACTGTGTTCTAAAAGTGTGTGGATGTACGTTATGCATTTTCTCTGTGTATGAACTCTCTTTGAAGCCCATTCTTATTTAGAATATGTTAGTAGGATGCTGTGGTCATAATTTCATGGTGTAATCTGTCTTCGAATTTGTGATTTTTTTAAAGCTACTTTGTGCTGACTTTGTTACTTCTGATACACGTGACATAACATTGAATATTTTACATAGCTGTCAGTGTGTGAAAAGCAGAGGAACATGGTTTAGGTAGTCCTCAAGAACTGGCAGAAGCAGAATATTTCTATATAAAAAGTTCTGTGGTTAATTATAGGGTTTTAACATGGCAGTAATGGGTTTCTCAGAAATTTAAATTAATTAATATTTTGAAATGCTTTCACAAATAAAATACTCAAAGCTTAAATTTCTCATTTTCTTATTTAAATTTCTCTTAAATAATTTCTCATACTGTTTGGAGTATTTACATTTCAATTTTCATATTGCTTGTTTTGATAGATGTGTTATTGGCTAATTTTGAATATATACTCCTTTACTTTAGGCTGCTGCTAAGAAGTTAACAGCAAACATTTTGAGCTTTGTTCATGTTGTAAAATGTAAGAAAAATATGATGGCCCAGCAGATCCAAATAACTTTACAAGTTTTTATACTGCTCTAAAAACTTATAACAACCTTTCAATAACCAAGTTCTCCACAGAATTATAATACCAGTTCAACTCAAACCAAATTAGTATATAAAATGCCCAGGTTAACTTATTATATAATTTTCAAAGAAAGTTACTTGTTTGTAGCTTTTCTTAAACATTCACTGCTGCACATTGACAGCATACACCAAAAATATACTGAAAACAAATGAGTTTCTAGGGACAATTGAAATTAAGATCTACTTTTGAGGAATCTGTCTGAAAATAATAAACGTTTACAACCAGTTTTGGGGGAGGGTGTTCCAACTTACCTTGCCCGTCTGTAGGTTGCATTTCTTCAAGCTTGTGTCATAAGGAAATCATTAGATCTTGTTTTCCTTTTTATTTTTTTTTTCCTCTTCCTTTTTTTTCTTCCTCTTTTAGAGGGATATCAGTTAGGGAAAAGTAAAAGAAAAATACATCCCTGGCAGGAATCCTCAGTGGGATTTCAACTTCAAACCTTCTCTAGCAGAGCACTTGAAAAATTTGTTACCTAATGGTGAAGTCCTGAGTTCCAAGAAAATTCCAAAAGATCCATTAAGGCTTTTGAGCTCTATGTTCATGTCATACAACAGGGTTTTTTTTCTTGGCTTTTTTTTTTTTTTTTAGCAGCTCTTGAAACATTTTTTTGAGGGAAGGAATAACATACAGTCCTTTCTTCCCTCGTCTTTGGTTTTACTGCAGTTCTCAGGAATAAAGTGAAATGTAGCATTAGAGTCTAGTGTCTTTGATGGCCTCATCATCTAATCATAGGTTTAACATTACTCATTTGCTGGCTCCAGGAATTCCTGCCATTAAGGGCCCTAGAGATGAAACTTTGCCTCAAATATTGATTGAAAGGAAGAGAGAGAAATTTAAGCTCTTTCTGCAATGCTCTTTCTTTGGACATCTCAGTAAAGCTATGTAACAAATGCAGCAAAAATCAATTTGTTATTTTTATGACCACTATACATGTTGGGTTTTATTTCAGAGTATTTTAAAAATAAGTTTCGCTTTATACCTGGCATAATGTGAAGAGCCTGATCATTTTGAAGCTTCAAACATGTATTTATTTTCTTCAGTGTTTACTTGAAAGAACTATTTTCCATCTACCTAATTACTTAGGGAAATTGCAAGCTTTTGGTTTTTCTACCCCATCTGATACTTCAGGGTTGTTTCCTTGTCTTCTAAATAAGGAAGATTTTGTCTCTGGATGTTCATATATTAGTAAGTACTTCAGGAGCTAATGCTATAGTGTTTGGTGGGGGAGTCATGGTAATTGTTTCTACAGGAGCTGGTCAACAGGGGGCCGTAGTGGTGCAAATTGCAGTCTCCTCCCCTCACCTTCCTGACTCCTGTAGTATTTGTTCCGAACAGTTGCATCTCCACTGAATATTGTGGTTTATCCTGTAGGTGTTAGCGAGCCAGTCTGCAGTTCTATTCATCTGCAGGGAAAATGTTGTTGTGTTGGTTTGTTGTTTTTTTTTTTTTGCTATTTCCATTTTTAATGTGTCAAAAGAAAACATGAGGCAAATGCTATGAAAATACTAATACACAAGATGGCTAGAAGAAGAGAATGACAGGCAAATATCATAATCCAGACTAATGTTATCAGAATTTGGAATTAGGATTGTAGGAGATGTCGTCCGCAGCAAATGAGGTTAACTCATCTCTATAAAAACAAGAGATAGTGTTACCTGAGTTTTTTCATATGATAAATTGAGCAATATTCACTAGAAAGACTATATGAGGTATATTATTTGTGGGTTTTTAGTAATCCCGGTGTAAATAGGGCTTTTCCTCCTAACATGGGTAAATCCTTCATATATTCAAATTGAATGACATTTTACAGATTACAGGGAAGTAATCTGGGGGAAAACAGGGAAGTTTGAAATGTATCACTCAAAAGATGGATGACAATAATAAAAACCTTTGAAAAGTACAATTTTGTTTGCACAGAACAGAGTAACTTTAGACATTGAAAAGGAAAGGGAAATGCAAAGTTTGTTTTCCTTTCATTTGCTACAGCAAATTAGATGCTTTTATGCTTTTTATGTTGGAAATTCCATGTTAACGACTACAGATTAGCAAGGATGTCAGAATTTTTTTCTTATCTGAGCTCCTGAATAAAATCAACATTGCCAGCGGCTCACATCCAAGGTATGGTCTAAATTTACATGAAATATCACATTACAAATGTCTGAAGGTACATGTCATGGATAATTCAGTTCATATGGGCAGCCTTTTAGGCTCTGAGGGATATGCAATCAAGCCTTTCCCCCAAAGGAATTTGGAGTTTCTGTGAAAAATATATTTTAAGTTTTAAAGGAACTCCTGTATGGATGGTACATCATTTGTAGATTTGGGGAAGAACAAAAAGCACTACTTTGTGTTTTTAGAACCTTTCTTGTACTGTGACTTGTATTATATTTTTTTCCTAGTATCACCTACTGCACTAGATTAAAATTCAGGTTAATTTGAAGGCTTTCTTCTCTGTATTTCTCATATAAACCATAATCACACATCCAAGTACTTGAAAAAAAGTTTTCTAGATAATTGATAATAAACATATAATGATTTTCACTTTTCCTAAAATAGGCACTTTTGTTTGGATTTAGTCTATTTTAACATAAAATGGATGAAGATGTGTTATGTTTGACAAGATCTGTGCTTGATTAGCTGGTCTTTGTTCCCTCAGCCTAGCTGAGCATGTCACAGCTGTGTTGCTGTTGGAGTGCCAGATTTCTTCAATAAGCCATGAAGTTTAAAAAAGATACATCAATTTTTGCAGTGTAGTTCCTTCTTACATCAGATTTAGATTTCAATTACTTTTTTTTCATATTCTTTTTTCTTTTTTTTTCTTTCCCTAACCAAAACACTACAATAGTTTCTAATTACTTCCAGATCTTTTGCAGATTCTTTTCTCTGGGGACACAGCTTCTGAAGAAATCGAGCAATTGTGTCCCAAAGGAGTTTTATCTCATGCCACTTGTGTTTTTCTGTATCTTCTCTATTAACAAGGGAAATTTATTTTCTTAAAAAGAAAATACTGTCTTATTATTTAAGACATCTTGCTACTCAATCTGTTTAAAAATATAATTATTATAAGGTTAAATGCCTCATTGTCCTAAGTGACAGAAAAGATTTGAAACAATATCAAGAAATTAATCCCACTCCAAGGAGAGGTATAAAAACAAATGAACAAACAAAAAAATACCCCAACGATGTGCCTGGCCAGTGTAAATTCAAAGGAAATCCTGTCTGAGGAAATTTGGTGATTGTTTTATCTCTGAGAATAGAGAAAGACCCATAAACCAGGCACTGCAGAGATTTCAGTAGACACCAGCACATCTAAATGTACATTCTGCCTCAAAGTCTGAGATAGCTCTTCGGGAACTGGCAATTGCTCAACACAGAAACCAAGCAGAAAAAAAAAATCTTTTTCTGGTCCCTACAGCTGACGAGAAGAAGCCCTGAAATGTGCAATTCATATAGTAGAAACACAGTCCACAGTTCTTGATACTAAACATACTGTATTCAAGGCTTCCTATAAGAGTTTAAGGAGGAGTTGTCCAGCTCTGCTGTGCAGAAACCTTTTACATTTCATTATAGATTTTCCTTTTTTGTACTATTTTTTTTAATCTGTTTACTCTTGTTGCCAGTATTAGATTCAATTTTAATTATACTTCTTGGTCTCCCTCCAGAGGTATTCCTAGAGTTCTCATAGTCCTTAATTTTTGTTACATAAGTGATAGCTCCTTCAGAGTAACTGTGATAGCAGAACAGTTACAGAAGTGTTTGCTATTTGTCTTTTTGACACCAACTGCAATAGGAAAGGCTGAAGATAAGTAAAATAATGACTGCTTCACTTAAATCTGAGGAAAAAATGAACCTGCAACTTAATCTACTTAGGAAATTAAGTATGATATAACTTCAATGATGAAATTATGGTTGGTTATGCAAATTCCTATGAGGATGTAATTTTTTAATCTTTCTTTTCCTTATCATAAAACAAGTTTAGTGTTTTACCTTTGATTGTGTTTTCCATTTGTCCTGTTGCATTATCCATTGTCTCTGTTTTCATACTAGTGCAAATAGGAGACAATGCTGCATATAACACCACGAAAGTCTGAATTAAAATTTGGTTTTATGGAGGGGAATGATGCATAGAAACACACACGCAAATATACAGAAAGTCATTGTTTCAGTAATCCTTTTTTCCAGCATATCTTTAAAACATTTATTCTTACAAAGTTCTGCATCTGCTACACTACTTCCATCCTGCAGCTTCTTCTCTTCTAACTTCACTTTTGTACCAGTGCTGATATTACAAGACTAACTCACGAACACATGTGAGAACTGCTCAGACGTTTGTTCCCTGGTTTAGTGGGTTAAGCTGACTAAGAGCCTTGTTCAAAAGCCACCAGAGCTACTCAAAGAAAAGGATTCAGGATTGAAAAATTTGGAGCACAGAGGAGAAAAGAGAAAACACAACTAGTGTTTTCATGGCAGCAAGGTATAAATTCAGATCTCTGCATCTAATGGAATCATACTCTTAGGCTACAGTTATAGTGGTCAGTTTAGGCTTCTCTCTGGCCAGGATCACGCTTGCAGATGTATCATACCTTCTCCATGCTTAGCTCTATATTACTGCTTGATCTCTTTCATCAATATATGTAATGGTGGAAACAGTCACGTCAAAACAAAAATTAACTCTGGGTAAAAAAAATTGTTTTTAACTGATTATGCTTCTAGAGTAGCCAAGAAACCAATAGCTTATAGCAGGTGGCGGATCGGATGTCTGGGGCTCCAGGAAAGACAGGTTGCCTTGTGACAATCAAGATACAAGAAAGGAATTTTGGCATTTGATGGGAGAAGTTAGAGCAATAGCAAAAAGTTAAAATGAACAAAAAACCCCTGCAGATTTTCATATGCTGGACAAGGCACTAGAAATGCGTACGAAATTGTCAGTAATGTCCCTCCAAAATGAGGCTTTGTATCTTCACGTTTTACCACACGTTCAAATTTAAGTTCAATAATGGAAATCTTTGTAGGTGAAGCTAGTACTTTCTATAATATTCTCATCCTATACGGACTACATAGAGGTCCATCAAGAGAGAAGCAATATTTCTACTGTGTGTTTATGCAGTATCAAATATGGGTACAGCTTAAACACGTACTTTGGTTCTGATGTTGATTTTGGGCTCTTTGTAATCCACCATATAGCTTATACACAAATATGTTGCTATAAACGCTTAGTGTAATTTCCAAAATGAACTCTAGTACAAGCTACAGGAGAAGCAGAAAAATTTTCCCTTTATATGGTTGGGGTTTTTTCTCTAAAATTCAGTGATTTGCTGGGGAGAAGGTTTTTTGTGGGGTTTTTTTTGGTTTTTCCTGCCTCAGCATTTCTCACCTGCTTTAAGGAATTCTGGTAAATGATGTGGAAAACTATTTTCCAAAAGATGATAGTTTCTTGTTATCTTTTCGACTTTTTTTTTTTTTTTTTTCATACTCTAAAGGGGTATCAGAGAATTTTCTTGCATTGTCTATGTGTGGGATGTCTTCCAGCCCAATCTGTCTTCATCTCTTGGTCATCTGCTTCTGATAATCTAACTTTCAAATGGAAACCATTAGTTTATTCTTTCCTACTTGTTGAGCGATTTTACTTTCTTTATCGTTCTGTGAGGTGTCCTTACAGATTCCCATACATTCAGCAAACTAATTCTGTTTTTCACTTTTAGTAATAAGCAGGATGTTGTCTTTTTTATCTTATACCAGAGTTATCATGGAACTTCTGGTCCTTTCTCTTGCCTGTCCTTGTCAGAGTGTTTTTGTCAAAAAAATATTAAAGAATACACATCAGTGAGATGCTGATCTGAACAACTGCTGGATTCATGGCAAAACAGGCAGGATCAGAAAACTGTAAGAATCACCTTCCCCATATCTTAATGTAGCAAGGTGTCTTCCCCTGACTTTTCTATAAAGCTGCCTACACAATTGAGAAGCATCTTAGATCAGAAGGAAACACCTAGAAAGCCAGTCAGCTGGTATTTCCTAAAGGGCTGAGAAAGAGTACAAAGGCTCATTACTGGAGACCATCATTAATAATAAATATACCATAGTTTTCAGGAGGTTCACTCTAATGAAGGTAATATGAGGAGTAGTTTTCTGTATATCCAAAGATTTTATTTATTTATTTATTTATTTATTTTTGGAAGACTTCAAATTAGTTATCTACCTCTAACATCAAAGAGTGGTTGAGTAAAAAGTGAACTGGCTTTTAGGATTAATAGCATACATGTTGTTTATAATAATTTTAGCATCTCTTAAATGAAAAAATATTTTTCCAGTCAGGAAGTAGGCTCTAGAAGTTGTGGAGGTATGTGTATCTTGTAGCACATACCTTCTGTCTGTATTAGAAGATATGCAGAATTTCTACAAAATTATGAAAGTTAATTTTGTATCATCTAAATAAATGTGGCCATTTCCCTAGTGTTGTTTAAATAATATAAATGTTTTTTCAGTTGTAGATTTTTTTTTTCTCTTTTCTTCAAAGATACCAATGAAATATTCCTTTGGGATTGCTTGATTTCATTTTCAAGATAAATTGGGCAATTACCACAGGTGATCAGAAGGGCAATGGGTCTGTATGTTTCCAAGAAAACAAAAAATTAATGTATTATTTCAAGTCAAGAAAATGGGGGGAAAATTAGGCTGTAGTCTTATGAAACTGAAATCTAAAACTTTCTATTGCCTTTGTTTTATTAAATTCATGTTCACATAAATAGTGTTATGAAAGTTCCACATTCTTTTCCTTTCTGTGATTTGGGCAGAGGCCAGGAGTATTCAAATACTTGCAGATTTTCCTTCCAGGAGGATGTCATCAGTCATTCTGCAACTTGCTTATTGTGGGAAATAACCACTTTTAAAAGGGATGACCAATTCCACAAGCCTAAAATTGATCCCAAATTTACTGAAATAGTAGACCAAAAGTACATTTTATTTATCCTCTATCAGCATACCATACGTGAGTGTGAGAGAAGTATACAGGCAGTGTTACTGGAATTCTTAGACCTGATTCTCATTCCAAACAATAATGCAAAGTTTTAAGACTCCAATATCTTTAGGTAAATTCTGCTAGGACTGGTAGGGACAGTTCTATGACCTTAAAAACAGTATAATCATCTCAAAAAATCTATGAGACTGTGTCAGTTTTCCTGGTTTTACCTGCTTTTAATGGACATGGTTTTTTGCCGTAAAAAACCACAAAACATTTCCTACTTCTTGTAACATTTCTTTTGAATATTTCCTCCTAAATGAAGTAAAGCAAGTTATTGGTGATTTTTGGATATGAAGTTATTGTTGATTTTAGGAGGTAACTCCACAACATGGAGTTCAAACCCAAACTAAATTACGTGCATGTTGTCAATTGCAAACACATTTTTATAGTTTCCATTTCCTTCTCCAGATGAAAGCTAGCACCTGTTCAGCTCCATACAAGATTTTCCACCAAATATATTCAAGGGTCTAGAAAGAAGAAAGTTGGTATAATAGGATTTCATCTGTCTCAATAAGTTTTAATTAAAATACAGTGATTAAAGAATTGAGGTGTCAACTGAGTTATCAGTGTCTTAGACGAGAAAATTCACTAAATGTTCAGTATGACAAAAAAAATAAACCTCAGTTCAGTTTAAGACATTGAGAAGAGACCAGGTCCGATGAAGATACCGTTGATTGCTACAATAGCACGTCTAGTTCCAGGAGAATCGTAGGATCACTACTACACCAGGTATCTCTCCATTTTCTTTGAGAAACTTGAAATTTATGACACAAATTTAGACTTCCTTGCAGAAAGTGGAAAGGGTGAGAGAACTCTGAGAATCATCACTCCTTTTTAATAACTAACTACATTATCACAAGATTTTTTAAAGACATTTTCTAGACATCATGAATAAAAATTTTAAAATTGTAAGCAAAACATTATCTGGAAAGAAGTATAATATAAACTAAAAGAAGTTCTTAACATGCCAAATCTAGCTGTTCCTTTTACGCCCCTCCACTACTTTTTTCCAGTGCAAATTTTCTGTTATCGATTTAAGATGTTGATGAATTTATTCGCAAATTGTGTCTGTACTGTTTTGTTTTGTTCTGTTTCATTTTGTTTTTTATTTAATGTAAACTGGAGATTGGAGAATTTTAAAGAAATAGGACTAGGAAAATACACTCAAAAGTAAAAATTGTAATTATATTGGAGAGTAAATAAAAGTATATCATGTTTTGTAAGAAAACCAACTGAATTTCAAGTAATATCTGTATTGCGTTTTGGTTCATTATTTAGTATTTTTACCCTTTTACTTTCATCTTGACGTTATTCATCTCCTGTCCCCTGCATGAAGAGTTTCATAGCAGGTTTCAGTCTGAACCTTCTTTCAAGGAGATGGCACTGATGCATTCCTTATGCAGTGACACTTTTCAAGCAATGACAGAATAGACAAGGAGGAGAAGTTAAGTGGGGATAGGAAGGTGGCAATTTCCATTATCCTAATAATTTAGTACATTTTTTATGAATAGAATTTAATAGAATTTTGCATAATATAAATTATTTACAACAAAACCATACTGGAAGTAATTGAACTGAATGTCTGAAGTTATAATGTTTAGTGATTATGTATTAAGACAGTTTTTTTGTTTCAGCACGAATAAATTTAAAGACAAAGTTTTGATTCTATTTTTAGTACAAAGAAATGATGTTATCATTCTTGAACACTGTCAGTGTTAGACAGTCTCTAAACATGCCTCTGTCTCTGAGTCTTCTGCACCCCACCTTGTTCTGAGTCGTCCCCACTGCTCTACCAAGCAGGACCCCCAAGGAAAGAAAGATCAATGCATTCTTGTATAGCAGTAGTTGTCTCATACATGATTTTTTCAAAGGCTTCTGTTACTTCAGCATGTAATTGGCACCAGCATTTTTGAGGTATGGAAAAGGCTTCAAGCTCTCTCTCTAAGGCTCAGAAGATTCATGATAAGAACTACACCAAAACCACAAGAGATGTAGCCTAGTCATTCAAGCACTTAGCTGCTAATAACCAAGTGACTGTGCTGTGATTCCACTTGGCTGTAACATAAATCTTCCAACTGCTGTCACTGCATCCATTTCATTTGGCATTTATCTTTCTGCCTCTTGCATCTTGGGGTTGCGAATGATTCCTTTGGAATTCAAGATACTATAAACAAAATTGCTCCACATCTTGATCTAGTTCTTAAAGTGCATGCAGTGATATGAATGGCCATTGCAAAGGCAACTGTAATGCTGACATTGCTGAGTATTTTCAATCTATTGTTTGCATCTTTTAAAAAGAAAATGGAAAAAATAAAACCAGGTGCCTCTTCACAAGTACAGGTCATCTCTCAGGATCATGAATCTGTTATGTTAAATTATGCCTAAAAGTGAGAGAAAATTGTAATGATTATTCCCTTATTTGTGAATTAATGGAGGGTTGAGAGTCTTTAGTAAATCTTGTAATAGCTACTTTGTAGTGAATGCATGAACCATGAATCCTGGTTTCTTTCTGGTTCTGCATCATTATGTTTTTCGCTAGTTTTGGGTCGATAGTTGGGGAAGTTTCAAACATTTTTGTCATTAATAATTACTTCAGATAAATTGATGAGATTTTCCATCTATGGAGATATAAGAAGAGATTTGTTCACTTCCATACAGATATCCTAATGGCTTGTTAGGCACTTTAAGATATCTCACATAAAATCCAGTCAGCCATTTAGGATGTCCTGCAGAATCTGAGACATTTGCACTGAGCAGGAAGATCTGACAAAATACTTGCAGGAATCTCTTGGGCTCTTGCAGACACAGGTAGACCCTCTGTTTCTTTTTAAAAATTTAATTAGCATACTTTCTTCTACCTGTCTTAGCCTTTTTTACTTTCTCCTCTCCCTTTTCAACTTCTTTCCCGATTTGTAGTCATACCAGTTCTGCTTTCCTGACTGCAAAGTCGTAGCAGCTGTGGTGCAGAAAATCATCTCAAAAGAAAATGCTAATAGTTTTTTTTTTTTTTTTAAGTGTACAGTAAAAGGCTCTGACAAAAAAAAAAAGCTACACTTTGAACACTATCTCTGACCATTTTATTTCATAAAATGTCTCAAGGGGCCCGTGTTTAGGTTGAATTCTTTCATTCTTAGTTTCTCAGAGTGATTTTTTACTCTACACAGATGATTTAACTGCTTCCAAAAGTAATATCATTAGCTTCAGTTACTGGATTTGAAAAATAACAAAATCAACAGCACTGAAGAAAGGACCTGTTACAATGATTTTCTAGCTCACAAGCTAGAGGCTTGAGTGCTGATACTCTGTCTTCCCTAACTGGGAGTTACCCACTCAGCAATGGGTCAAGAGTATGTTCATTATTTGGGTATTTTAGTAGCTTACCTTTTTTAAAACCCATTGTGAATACAAGACTGTTGTTGTTGGGATTTTTTTAAGATGCATGACATGGTCAAATCTGTGAATTTTCATGTAATCAGTAAGAAGCACTTTGCTGATTAGTGACTAGATTTTATAGCTATTCTTTGAGAAAATTTCCTTATCTATGCAAAGCCATCTTTTTTTCACCCATATTAGAAAACAAGCATTGGGAATTTCTGCCTGATTTTTTACTCTTGGAAAAAATTAAATGTAAATTGAATAGTTCTGTAACTGTAACCCTCTACCCATTGGTAACATGAAGTCTCAGACTAGGAGATCTCCCTGTGAACTGTAATCCAGCTAATGTATTTTGATTTGTTTTTCATTATAATGCAGAGGAAATGTTTATTATTCTTAAAGAAAAGTTTTAAGGAATTATTGCAAAAGAAAGTGATCTTTACTTGTTTGAGAGAGATCTCCACCTTTTTTATCTCAAGTATCAGAAATCCTTTGGTGTGATAGAGGCAGTGGGTTGTATGGTAAAAGCTGTTTGTGGTGCATTGAGAAACTTCTCTTTAACTTAGTGATATATGATGTAAAAGCCTGTTATAATTTAGTATCAATTACGTGGTTTAAATTGGTTTGAAATTTCATCTTGGAAATCCATAGTAACTGTAAAAGAATTAAAAAACATATAGTTTGTTATCATAGGCTGGTTTTGTTTTCAATCAGAAATAAGCAAAAATTGAACTCCGGGAGGGATGGATGTTACAGGGATTATTGCCTGTCCTATATAATAAAATGTACAAGGTGTAGCAGGGAAGCAACCTGAAGAAGGTACTTTGTTGCACTGGTGTTCTTTGGGCAACTGCACGAACTGGAGGAACAAGATGTGTTTTCGTATTCTCTAGTCAAGGAAACTAAAGCTTGCTTAAGGGTGAAAAAGAAGATGTGACCACCTAAAATTTATCTGAAAATCTGAATGAATTACAGTTTTTAAATGATCAGGTCATTCTTCTTTGAGGGGGTTGGGGGGAATTAAGAAGTTATGCCTAAATTCAATCTCCAAAGGAAGTCATCAGGGTCAACTTCAAAAATGTGGTTTAAAATCCTTGGGTTTTGATCATGTTATATTTTATCTTCTTAGGAATGGCAAAATTCTATTCAGAAGAATGCAGGACTTGCATTTATTGAGCTCATCAATGAAGGAAGGTAATGAATTTTAAAGCTTTTGAACAAGTAGTCATTTTGCATTTATTCCATTGGGTGATAATAGTTCCTCACCATCTGTTCCAGAAAGATTGTGAAAAGGCCATGTTAATTAAGAGATTTATTGTATAGATGCTTTATATAGTAAATATTTAAAGTGTGTAAATTTTGAAAATTTTGTTTATTGACAAAAGGAAATAGAATTCCCTTGAACTGTATATAAGTTTAGGGTTATTTGAGAATTGAACCACCATTCTCCAGAGCAGCAAGGTTGTTTTACCCAGACAGTCCAGGGAGCCCAATCTGTAAAACCATCTGCTGCTCCATCTGTTTTAGGAGCATAGCATTCATTTTACAGACATACTTCTCTGTACTATAATTTCATTATTATTTTATCTAGAATTTCCAGTCCAATTTGAGTCCTGTAAGCCACACATGACATTATGTTTATATGAGCTTCCTTTATTTTAAATTTTTTTCTGAAATTTATTATTAATCCTCGAGTAATTTTAATTCTAGATGTTCTACTTTCTGCATCATTTGTCAGTACTTCCAGCCAGCAAGCTGGGAAGCAAAAGGAGACTCTTTGGCCCTTCTGGTAGTGGTGTACCCAAGACATACAAAACCACTTGTGCAATGTGTCTGATTTGTATTGGCCAATACATTAAATCCATTTGAATTTACACGTTTTGTTATGTGCAGCTAAAAAAAGAAAAAATAAATAGCAATACACCTGTTGAAGAGATGCTGTCATTTTACGTGTAATTTCTTTTTTTTTCACCAATGATATCTCATTAGCAAAGTCAGGTATCAAATCTTCTCTTTATTGTAGGATGCTTTTTGTCTAGCTGATATTTCAGTGGTTAAATCATGCATTTATTTGAAGTGAAATTTAGAAAATGTCAGAGTATAGAAATACAGGAATATGAATATCAAAAACACAGGAGCCTGTTTTTACCCAGTATTTGGCTGGTGTAAATTCTCCTGGATTCCCTGTACACACTGAATTTATAGTGCCATGTAGCTGTAGGAAACTTAAGTCCCTCCATTGGAAATTCTTCTTGCTATGAAGTGCAAATATGGGTTTTTAGACGATAATAAGGCTTACTTTAGCAGGTCATGCACTGCACATTGTACAACAAATATTACCTGGCAACAGACTAAATAATTATAATAATCTTATGTTCTTGGATAGTAATATGCAATACCATTTGGACCTTTTTTTTTAATTTTCTCAGCCAGGATGTTGAGGTCAGATATTACTGCGTGCTCACTATTGATAAAATGACCGCTCTGAACAAATCCTGTATGTGCATATTTTTATCGGTCAGATATTAAGATACCAGTGGACCTTCAAATCCCCTCTAACAATGACTTTGCAAAAAATAAGTAGCATTTAAGAACTACTCCTTAAATCTGGTCAAAGGAATATCTAATCAAACTGCCCTTGGACACATGTTCCTTCCTATACTTTTCTCAGAAAAGTGTTGTAGAATAAGTGTGTGTGCATTACTGGAATGCTCTCCTTTGCAATCAGTCTGTTTGTTTTTAATTTACCCTTTTGGGGACAAAGATAACAATCCTTTAACTGAAAATTGTTATAAATATTTATTCTGCTTAATAGCTAAACTTGTGAATGCAATTCATCAATCATAGCTAGAGAATGCAATTGTGCAGTTGTCAACAATTAACAGGACATAAACAGTTGATGAATGTGCAGCTGAATTAAAGTGCTCCCTAGGATAACCTGAAATTATAAACTGGATCATTTAAAGGAATCTAACAAAGGATCTTTATAATTAAAACAAAGCAGGGTTAATGGGATGTAAAATTGCATATAATCGCTGTGCAATAATGATTGAATTTTAAATTATTAAAAGCAAAATGAAGACTAAGAATATTTTGAAGGACTTTCTGGGTAAGATTTTGAGAGACCTGGGTAATAAATCAAAAGTTTTGAGAAAGATTTTTCTTTTGAATGTGGATGAAAATGTTTCGATGTAATGCAGAGGATCATGGTTTTAATATCTTCAATTAGACATCTATATTTTAATATATGGATGCTGTAAGGTGATGTTATGAGTACCTAACTCTTGTTATTTCTGCTTGAAATAATTCAAATGTCTTTGGATCTTTGAATGTATTAGAAAAGTTCTTAAATAAAATACTTCAGTTTAGTTGTAGTTTAAAGAATTGCATCTGTATTCCTGGTACTTTAACAAACTGCATTTTCATTTTAAATTGGATGATTTACTGTGTTTCTGGATTTTTCTGATATAGATAATGGTTTTTTTAGGAAGATCTGAATAACACGTAGTTTTGGAATTCAGTATGGGAACATTGATACAGCTTTCTAAAAATTGGAGTGTTGTAACAGCTTTTAGTGTAACAAGAGATCTGACTTTAGATTTAAATTAATTCTTTCAAGGTATGTAATACACCTGAAAGATTTAGTGACATCCTGGTTATGATCTTGAACTTCATGCTTTTATTTAATCAGTCTCCTGCTATGAATGTGTGATGTTGAGGGTATCACACATGTCAAGAGCTTCACTGACAGCAGCTTAATTAGGATTTTGGATTTACATTGGGGTGTGCACATAAGCAGGCTTCATAATTTTAGAGCTGGATGCATCTGCAGTGTTGTCTGCAAAAGGAGACATGGAAAGACTTCTTTAGGAATTATATGTGAGGGAGACTACAGCCCACATTTAAGTGGAGTAGTGATGGATGAGGTCGAAAGAAAAGGCTGCTCACTGACAAAAGCAAGAGATAAGAGCACCCACCTCAAGTAAATATGTATACAAATGCATACATCTTAGGCAACTAGGAGTAGAAATTACTGCACATGCTATCACAAAACTATGACATCATTGAAATGAATGAATAAGTTTTGGTGGGACAACCTGCAGTGCATGACAGAAATGCTGCAATAGACAATTTCCTTTGAAGAGATAGCCAGAGAAAGCAAGGGGGGAGTTTTGCCTTCTCTGTGAAGAAGCAGTTCAGATTTTTTAAGTTCTTCAGAGGGATGGAAGATAGTCTGGTTGATAACTTGCAGGACAGGATGAGAGGAGGGTCCAGAGGAGAGTCATGGTGAGAGTTTGTTACAGACCACTCATTCAGAGTGAGGGAAAGGAAGAAGCATTCTTTAACCACCTTGAAGAAGTATCTGGATCACAAACCCTAGTTCCCCATGGGGGTCTTTAACCTTCCTGGTGACCTCTGGAAGTGCAACAAGGTGGGAATGTGTGTAGGGAAGACAATTACTGGAGAGTGCTCGGGGTGATTTCTTGATACAGGATGAGACAGCTAAGAGTGACACACAGCTGGATCTGCTATTTACCAGCAAGCAAGAATTATTTTTGAATGTGATTAATTAATGGCACCTTTGGCTGTAGTTGTCATGAAACAGTGGTGTTGAAGGCCCTGAGGGAAGTGAGGTTTGAGAGCAGCAGAATACAGATTCTATGAGTGCAAATTTTAGCCTATTCAGGAAACTGGTCAGTAGGATCCCATGGGAAGCAAATGTGTGCTTCAAGGTAGCTCTAAAAGGTGTCAGGCTTTTAAGTACAGCATTATCCAAGTGCAGGAACAGGAGAAAATACAAATGTAGTAAGAGAGTGGTTCAGCCAGCAAAAGGAATTATCATAGAGCTCTGATTCAAAAGGAGAACACACATAAGGTGGAACTAGAAGCTGGCTAGAAAGGAGGAATTTAGAAGCATTGCATGAGCGTGTAAGGAATATTGTCAGGAAGGCCAGTGGTCAGCTATAAATGAAACCTGGGAGAGATATCAAGGACAACAAGAGTTTCATTAATAGGCTGACCCAGGGAAATCTTTTGTTGCTGGATGATTTAGTCACAGATATGACTGAGATGCTCAATGCCTTATCTGCCTCAGTCTTCACTAAATTTTATCAAGTCTTTAGTGAAAGGGTTCAAGGAGGACATCTACCAGCCATGGATAAGGTTTGAGTCAGGAATTCCTTGAGACAACTTGTCCCATACAAGCCTATGATACCTGATGGGGTACATCTGATGGTTGTAAAAGTCTTTGCAAGGCTGATCAACGATCCAAAAACTCAAGGAAATTGGGGCAGATCAGGTCACAGGTGCCTGGAGAAAGGCATGTGTTACACCCATCTTTAAAGTGGTCCTCAGAATCCAGGGAAAAGCTTGTAATTTTTTCTTCTGTCCCTTGGAAGACCATGTAGCAAATCCCTTTGAAATGCATTCTGGCTGCTTGAAAGAGAAGGTAATTGAGAATGATCAGCATGGATTTACAAAAGCTAAACCATCCATGGCCAACCTGTTTGTCTTCTGTGATAACAAAGGTAAAACAATCAGATTTGTGGTCAGAGGAGTAGCAATGAACATCATTTATCTTGACACTGGAAAGGTCCCACAATATTCATGCATCAGAGTTAGAACTCTACATTCTGAATGGATGGATAGTTAAATAAGTAAAAAACTTACTACTTAAATGGACTCCAAGGCTTTTGTTTAATTGGTTGTACCTTAGCTTGATGGTTTTGACAAGCAGAGTATCTCAGGGATCTATGCTGCCTAAAAGATGGATTTTATAGGTCATGATCTATTTCAGAGCTGGATTACTATCCTCATCATCCATTTCCTTCCCTCTTTATGCTTTCACAACACTCACCTCTTTAAAGAGATGGTCTTTTTCCTTTCATTTAAATATTTTCCTTTATTTTTAACATAATTTTTTCATTTTAAATAGGAGTAGTCTATTCTAGATATAGAATATATAATATATATAATATATATTCTAATATATATTCTAATATATATTCTTAATTTAAGGCAACATGAGACTATATTTAATCTCAGATTTAAAACTGTAAACTTTGGTCCTGTAATTCCATCTCTGTGCCTAAGTGTGCTTTCTGCCTTTAGCCATGAAAATATATATTTTAGCATATCCACCTACCTGGACCTCTGAGCATACTTAAAATTCACAAGAAGCCATTTTCTTTTAAACCTTGTTTTGTTGAAATATTTTGAAAAAGTAACAGAATATTTAAATAGTCTGGAAATTAGTGTCTCTTTAAATTTAGATGAGTTGCTGATTCAGTCCTGAAAGGATGCTCATAAAGACTTACATTCTTTCCTTACTACTTCAGCTGGGATTGTGGGAGAACTGCATCAAATTTTCTTTTGGATATCCTCTGTTGCAGTTTGGCAGTTCTGGTATGTTTGGTTTGTGGTAAATTAGTTAACAGCCATTATTCACTGTCTGCAAAACTTAAATGTTCAGGCATGTGTTAAAAGGTATATCTTTAGTGCCATTTGCCATACCTGATTTATGATGTGCATCTGCAGTTAGATCTCTAAATAGCCCTCAAAGAACTCATTTAGTACTAGGGTCCAAAATGGATGCTGTTTCTTGTTTCTGTTTTGAAAGTGATCTTGATTACAGGACAGAATGGGGACCTCATCTGAACCATCCAAGAATGAGAAATATTTGGTCTTCAGACCATATGGAGCTCAGGGCTACCAGAACAACTTGCAAAAGGTTCCAGGCTGATGTGCAACATCCAATATATGCAAAGACAGTCAGAAAATAATACTGGGGAAGCAGTAGCACTCAGAAACAATAAATAAATAGGAGCAAAGGTGTTCGATTATTCTGTCTTGGACAGATATAACCAAATTCTGCTTCTTTATTGTCATCCCCACCAAGTGTAACTTTTGATTGCAGGAATCCTTTATTAACTGTGTGTGGATGTTTTATGGAAATTTATCCTGGACGTCATCTTCGTTTAGTAGAGGTTTCCTGTCATAGATACTTCTTTAAAAGTGGGCACTGAATGTCTGTATTTCTACCCCAGCTAAGGTGTGAGCTTGATTCCCTTGTTTAGGTGTGCTTCTTCATAATCTTGATTCCTTACTGTAGCTGTCCTTGTCTTACCTCCAGACTAGTAGTTTGTGTTAGACAAAGCATACATGGTTATGGTAACCATCTGTGTACTTGTGGGGTCAGTACACCTACAGTTCTTAGATCTGTTATAGGTTTTGGGATATCCTTTCCGCTAGCATTGCCTGATCAGGTCATATCTCAAAGAGGACTCTGATTCTGAGATAAAGGCCATCTCAGTTATAACTGCTGGTCAAGGATGTTTACTATCCAGTAAACACTATTTCAAATACACAGATTCCTCTTGATTTAGAAACTTCTTCTGCAAAACAGAAAATCTTTATGGGGAGTGGAACAGATTCTTTGTAGTCAACTCTGAGTTTCATTGAATCTGTTACACTTCCTGTGACATTTCTGAAACATTAATTGTTACTCTTCATTAAATTTATCTTGTCAGTGTGCTTATGTTGTAGTTCAATAGCTGGTGTTTGCGTGCTATAATTTCAAACTTTTCTCTAGGGAATTGTTCATCATTCCTCTCTTTCAAGAAATGAGACCTCCGTGTTAGACATTACTTTCCAAAGTTTATAGGAATTTACTTTCAAAGTATTCACAGCAGTACTGCATCTTGTGGAACTTCAACCTCTTCCAGTTAGACTAGTTTATGAATCCTATTACAGATACCAAGTACAATGGTAGGTTTCATTTCTTATGAATGCCATTGAGAGTAATAATTGTCAAACCAACTGTTTGATGAAAACATGGCACATTTCCAGGCTAGGTTTTGTTTTTTGTTTGTTTTGTTGGTTTGTTGGTTTGTTTTCTTTTTTTTTTAATAAAGCTATGGGCACATGATGAAAGTAAGTCAGAGAAACATCTGTTTCCCTGGAAACAGGAATTGGAGTTGGCAGAATTTCAGGAATGAGTAGAGGAAGCAAGATCTTAGCTAAATTATAACAAATGTTCATTTGGTAATCTGTTTTGAAAATTGCCGTTTGAGAATGATCAGGGTTTTTAGTTTATTTCAAATGAAAGAAAGACTGGGCAACGTAAGCTTAATCATTTTATCTAGCAGTGCAAAAGCTATGAACCCTTTCTCTCTGTGTGAGATTTTTACTAGGAACGACTGACTGCAGGATAACAAAGCCAGGTTAGAATAGTTAGTGAGATAAAAAATTTCAGGAACTTTAACTGTGGTTTGTAAATTAGTGGGCATTAATATAAACTAAGCTTGTTTGGGTGAAGAGAAACCATAATTTACCAAGTCATGTTTAATCTCTACCTTATGCAGTAAGGATTGCCACACAGAGAGGAGATAAGATTTTTGCTGGTTATCAGTTCTTGGTTGAGATCAGCTCATCTGGCAAGCACAGTTGTCTTCAATACTGGTAGGAGTTTCAGTGGTGCAACTGAAGAACACAAGATAAAGCCAAACATTTTTCAAGGTCAATTTTTAAACTTTTTTTACTCAAGTCTTTTTTTCTCTTGGTAAATTGTGAGTTATTGGAAATGAGTGTAAAAAGTACAGCCAGCCTGTGGTGAAACTTCTCATAAAACTCCTTAGCTCTTTGGAAGTACTACTTATGTAAAAATTTATAAGTATGACCAGAAGGCCTGATTCCTCACTGTCTCAACATTAATGTAGCTACCAGGTCTGTTGAAGGTGGTGCTTGCTAAAATAGGATGAGGATTTACAAGAGTGAATGACAGCAGTGGTTATAACTCAGTCACAGTGATAAAGAGATCTCACTAAAGAACATGTTTTATTTCCAAAGGAGAGTAAAAATTGTACAGCTCTCAAATTTTAGATCATCCCTTTGTATAGCAAGTACACATGCATTCTTGTGCCTCAAGCTCCTTCTCACTGGGATTGGTCACTCCAGTACAGGACAATGGTCAAGGAAAGATACAGAGGATAGACTTTTCGCAAAAAGAGAATGCTCTATAAAAAACTGTGGATGGGAAACCTGTTTGGACAGATGACAGAAATATCAGTCAGGATATACTGAGTGGGTTTCAAACCTGCATTAATATAAATGTTATACAGTGTAATGTACTACATAAATATTTTATAATGTAACAGTACATGGAGTTCATATTCTTAAAAATGTATGCTAGAGGCTGCATCTGTTGGAAGTATCTGAGGAGGTAAAAGACCAATCTATCACTGAAGTTTTCTTGTGCAAAATCATAGAATATAATGCTAAGAAAAAGGGAAACAATTTTTGAATTGCATCAGAAAGGGTTTCCATTGAAATAAGGCAGCAATTATGTTACTGTGTAAACAGTGACTAGAATTTGTCTAGAATACTGCCAACAGTTTTGGATATGCGCTTGCAGAAAAGGTAAAATCAAATTCCTCTTACCAGTTGTTTTGCCTTACAAGAAAATTCAGAGCTCATTTACTTACCATAATAAATGATTTGGGATTCTTTCTGAAAAATTTCTTTTGTTTTTTTTCCTTTGAGAACCCAAAAGAAGTTGTACTTTTTCTCAAGCCAGAAAGTTGGAGGGGTTTTTTTTAATCTTATGCCGTGCATGTGATTGAATTTATCAGGGTTTAGATAAATTGATTAGTATTCAAAGGATGACAACATTATCATGCTTGATCATCAGATGTAAACCAGTTAAGATAGTACACCGAGTAGTGCTGTGTCTATATGAATCTGGGACTCAGAGTTAGCTGGCTATGATTAATCCAGTAAAGAGTTTTGCTATCTTTTACTTAGTAGGAATGTAGTTTGAGAATACATGGTAGCTTTCAGTTAGAACTAAAAATCAATACCAAATTTTTTTTTAAAGAGCTTTTAAAATTCAAAAAGTAAGTTTCCTTTAACAAGTAGAGCAAGCACAGAAGCAAGTACCTTTGCAAAAACTTCTGTAAGACATTGCTTCCTCAACCTTGTAGTTGCTGCCTCTCAGTGATGACACATTTAACTGCTTTAATTTATTGTGCTTCTGTTTTCAGCTCTACATTGTTGCACTTGCAAATCAAAACATCCAGGTCAAGGCTTCATTTGTAGCCATGCAAGATTTTTAAATGATGGCCTGGATTTTCACCCTTCCTTTTTTTAAAGTCTGTCTTTCTGTCAAGTGATTAGGACTAGCATGATTATTAAGGGTCTTCTAGATGGAGAAACATAGTTTACCTAATCCTTGAAGTTCTACTTTAGGTGCATACAAGCATCTAAGGTAAGTGAATCACAGTATGTCCCTTATTAGCACATATAGATGCCATATTATTTAATTGATGATAAAGTTTTAATGGGCTGTGACCTCATTTTTGTGATAATCCTAATTTGTTAATGATCATACAGTTTTTCATTTTTTTCTTGAAGAAGGCACAATCAGTGATAGATATGTGAGAGTGCATGAAGCAAATGGCAGGACAGTTGAAATAATACTGAGATACCCATAGATAAGACTTTTGACAATAAACAAAAGGTACAACTGGTGTCACCAGCAATTTCAGCCATCTAATTTGAATCTGCTGCATGTCTATAAAAGTTTTCATTTTCTGTAAAGCGGACAGACATTTCCCTATGTATTGGCAAGAGATTTATTTATAACTTGTGCAAATTAGCATTCTCTGAGGATCCATTTGAAGGTCCACCCTTGTAGGTACATGAATGGGCACAGAGAATGTGAACACTTCTTACTACAGATAAATACCACCAAGATTAATGTGGTATTTATTTATCATTGTTCATGAACAGAGGCCACTTAGATTTTTTGTTGGGGTTTTTGTGGGTTTTTTTGGGCAGATGGGGGGTGTTGAGGTATAAAACCTGCTCAGATCTCCCAAATAATAAACTCAGTGGCTTGAAGTTAGTGTTCATCTATTCTCAGCAAATTCTTGGTGATAGGGAGTGTCTAAGAAGCTTATTTATTTCACCTGAGGCTATTTGTAACTAGAACTCTTGTCTGGACACAGCTGGACCATTTGCACTGTACTCCATTTATTCCATAATTTATTCATTCAGGAAGGAATGTACAGCCAGTAGACACTGGAAATATGTGTGTTCAGTTTTGAAATCCTAGCTTCCAGATTGTTACTATAATATGTAAAATTTCAGGAAGACCTGTGATGCAAAATTTCATTAGAGATATTAAACACTCAATTCTAGTATTTTCTCATTTTAGAGAAGCTTGTCTATGTCGTGAATCACAGAGTGGCTGGGGTTGGAAGGGACCTCTGGAGATCGTCTAGCACAGCCCCAGGTTCAACTAGGGCAGGTTGCACAGGATTGCATCCAGATGGCTTTTGAATTCCTCCAGGGCAGGAGACTCCACAACCTGTCTGGACACCCTGTTGCAATGCTCTGTCACCCACAAAGTAAAGACATTTTTCCCCATATGCAGCTGGATCTTCCTGTGTTTCCCTTTGTGCCCATTGCCCCTTGTCTTGTTTCTGGGCACCACTGAAGGGTCTGTCCCCATCCTCTTGACACCCACTAATGTTCATTCCTAATCCATATCTGAGCGCAGTCCTACATTTACCTCTTAACAATAAAAACCTGAACACTTACCAGTAATAAAATACTGAAGCATATCATCCAGCAGGGTAGATTAAAACATAAAGCTAAATTTTGAAGACTGCAGTGTAGGCACCTTTATAAATTTTTGCTTTGAAAATAGCAAAGGGTTAGATATAATAAAAAGGGTTATTAAAAGCATGAATATCCACTGTGAAACCTTGATCCAAGTTTTTTTCTCTTTATCGCTAAAACAGAGACCCCAACATTTATGGTTTCCCTTGCCATGCACACATATTAAATATTAGCTCAGGGTAAGTGATTTCCTTCCTTCACAGATGGTAGAACACACCAAAGGAGGCAAGAAGAAAGTTTAGAACTTTCCATCTTACAGGTGTAAGGTCTAGTATTCATGACTTTCATTTCTAATAATAATGAATTTTATTTGTGGTGCTTCTAACACCAAACACCAACCTTAGGGCTGAGTTTGCTAGAATTTTCATGGCCTTAATATAAGAAACTCTGAAATTCTTTCCCTGATGCTGCAAGAAGGAAAATCCTAGACCATGTTCCACTTTCACAGAAAAAGAAACGGTTCTTCTTGATCCTAAACAGACCTGTCAGATCATTGCATCCTGAAAGATATTTCCTCCCTGCTGATAAGAAGAGCAGCTTAATTTTTAATATGATGGCCAACCCTAGATATGGACTATAGGGACAAGAAAGCAGCTGGTTCCATTCTTGCTGCCCAAAAAGATGTGAGCATTTTTAACACAGTGTTGTTTGTGCTGCAACTTTATTCTGCACCTCATGGTATTTTGTGGTCTTTACGAAAGTCTTAAGTTAATGTGTCTGACTGACATCCTCAGTCTCAGTCCAGTCTTAATCTGTTTTTTCATCCTTTTTAAGTAACATTTGTCTGTTCCTGATACCTTGGAAACATGATGCACTTTTCACTCTAGTGTTTGAAAAAACATGTGAGAGATATTGATATTATTTTGCAATTTTAATAGCATTTTAAATCTTCAGTAGTGGCATGACTTTTTAAGACTGAAATTGGAGTACCTCTGTTTAGTGTTTTCAGTGGTACTAATAAGAGTTTAAGCAGTTGTCTAGATTTTTTAAATGACAGTGCAGTATTCATATTGAGACTACTGTTAAAAACATACTCAAAATGTATTCTTCCACGAAGAACTTTTCCCTTCAATAATAAATGGAAAACCTTTTTCCATTTAATGTGATTTCTTTCTGCTTTCACAATGCAGAAAAATTTGGATAAAATTATTTTTTCATTTCAACTAATTTGAAAATTTAATTACAGAAGTTTCATTGATTTTAATTTTTTCCATTGTAAGTAAATCTACTGAAATAGTTTATTTGAAGTACATCAAATAAAAGACTGATTCTGATTTTTCTTATTTTAGATTATTGTGTCATGCAATGAAAGACCATATAGTGCGTGTTGCAAATGAAGCAGAATTTATTTTAAACCGACAAAGAGCTGAAGATGTCCACAAGCATGCAGAGTTTGAGGTAAGCCTGGGAGCTGGTGCATTTCTGGTTCTCTGTTTTCACTCAGTTGTCGCCTAGACTGTAACTCCATGCAATAAAGATTTTATTTTTTTTCTTCCAAGGAAGAAATTTACATTGAAAGCATTTCAAAACTGGTTTTTAAAAGCTTTGGTAAATGTCAAGCACAAGGAATGGGTTTAATTTCTCGTCTTGTCACTGAAATTCATAAAAACATTTACAGCTTGAAGAAATTCCTTAATCAGGATGTCTAATCTGGTATGGTAGACCCTTTGGTTCACAAAGAGCTTTTCTGATTTATTGAAAATAGTAATGCAAATCACCTTACTAATTATTTTTGTTTATTTTTTCCAACAGTATGTATGAGTTCAGTAATAAAACAAAGCAATTATACACTTAAGGTACTTTACAAAAATTAGAAAAAAAATGTTTTGTTAAACAGATTTAATATTTTAAGGTCATTTTCTTCAAACATTTTGAATTTTGGAGCACTTTGGAACATTTACTTTTTATAATTTATATAGTGAAATTCAATACTGCATATCTTTCTTGTAGTTAGGAATCATTAACCACTGACAGTAAGATTCAGTATTGGAAGATGTAACAGAGTAACTGACTCCCATAACTCTTAAATGTCTATAATTCTTATTCTGAAAAGGAGTCAACAATCAATTGCTTTTTCATCAATGACTGGTACAGTATACAATTTAAATTACATTGCTTGAAAGTGATCCAAACGTTAAACCCCCCTGTTTTTAAAATGTCTTCAGTTTAATAGGTTTTCAATTGTTTATACAGGATTAATTTTGTTCCTATTAAAAAAAAAATATGCAAAAGTAATGGTGTAAAGTTAAGACTTCATTTTTGATATGGTTTTATCAAATATAGGTTTGTATTTTTATGGTGTTTCATACAATATTTCGTCACTGTTTTTTATCATTTCCAAACCTGCCTGGTGTTTGCATACATTTGTGTAGATGTGGGTATATATGTGCAGTCATATATTTTATGTTTTACTGCTCAAGTGACCCAGCATTAGGATTGAGATAGACTGACTTAGTATTGATAATAATAAATAGCTGTATCATTTTATTAATCTGTCAGAAAATGTCAACAAGCACCTGGTGGCTAGAAATAGGATCCAGTAATCTTAGTTTTGATGAGGTTTTTATCTCCTTGAAACAGCTCTCTTAAATGTGCACTTTGATGTACTAGTTTTTGTGCTCCTTGACCTAGCTGAAAACTGTGAGACACAGAGATATCTGTTGTCATTTTGAATACACATAACCTTTACTTCATTTTGTCAGAGCAGACAGCAGACACTTGTCATAGGGGATTGCAACAACTTTATTACCAAGCTTATACTGGATATTTTGAACGTAGATAAAATTGCATTTACAATTAAGTGTATGTCAGAGTGAAGTTTCATATTGCCTCAACAATAAATAACATTTGATATCTATCAGAGCATCATGCGGTAACCTAAGATGACAATGGAAGATTGAGTTATCTGCTCTTTGAAGAATATGTTGAGGTATAAGATCTGTCAGAACTCTAGACAAAATGAGAATATTCAATTAACTTCCAGCTTCTGTTAGCAAATAGAATTTAGAATATTAACTAAATTCCCTAAAGGAATAACCTCAAGTCTGTCTTATTGTCTGGTAAAGAAACCAACACATTTTTCATATATGAAAATTTTCATTACATTTCTTGTAGGAAAAGACTGAGATACACATTTTAGGAGAGTAAGTTTAAAACTGAAAATCATGAAAGAAAATTGTAAAATGTAGACTGTTTTAAATGTGAAATTCACAAGTACCTTTAAAAGGTGATGGTTAAAGTCTGAAAGAATGCTTTATGTATTGTCTTTAATAATGGTGGGAATATAACTGAACATTTTATTATTCATCCTACTTGAAAGCAGTAGGGACAAAGAGATTTCTGGTAGTTTTCTGCTACATGATTGTATATCTGTCATTTTGTTTTAATAAACTGTATAGGTGTATGTTCTGGGGTTTAGTACATGTTAATCATTGCTCTCAGCTAGGGAAGTGCATGACTATTTTATTTTATTTCTGCCCTTTAAACTTTAATTGAATCATTCTGGGTGAAATTATTTGGTCCAAGCTGCACCAAGTTACTGTGTCTCCTGCACAGAGGGGAGGCCATGAACCAGCATCTAAATTTTACTCTATGACTCCAGTTGTAGTCTCAGCCAGGAAAATTCCCCCCAGAATGGATACTTCACAGTTAACTTTCGTTTTGTTAACCTTTGTAATTGTTCTGGAAGAAAAATGAAAATTTAATTTTACTGTCCAATGAGCTGGTGAAATATTAACCTCATTACTAAGGCAGATCATTGTACTAATTGGTGCCTCCCTGTACAAGAAGATAAATTGAAAAATGAATTAACCCTTTATGAATTAGTGTAACCATTGTTCTTTCTCAGATAGATTACTTGAAATAATATCTGTAAACACAATAGAAAGACCACTTTAAAAATCTTACTGAATGCTAATGTGATCTGTACTAAAAAGGTAGCATGCAGAAATATGGAGAATAAAATATAAAGTGTGAGGTTAACTTCATTTTAATTGCTCTTGAATACTAGAAAATTGGATTCTATTCAGCACTATTACAGTATTGAGTGTTGGCTAAATATTCTAAAAAGGTGCACAAAAACTGTAAGTGCAAAAATGTGTCTTAAAAGGTATTTTTTAAATTAGCTATTTTGAGAATAATCTAGCCTTTGTAGTTTATACCTAGAAAATTATACTTTTTGTGGATTTATTTTGGTTAGTCTGGCTGCATTCCCTTTCTTTAGACATTATGAAAGAATTTTTACAAGGAGGAGAAATTGAGTTTGAACTTAGCATGATTTTGAGAAAAGAAATGGAAAAGTATTGTTCTTATACGTAAAGGAAGGATTTATGAAAATAAAAATACGCTATAGAATTCTGGCAGTTTAGAAACAAATTTCCGAGAAGTTCAAGAACCGCAGCATTTATTTTAGAGGTAGTCTTCTCTCAAAGGAAATGTGATGGAGATACTGGCTCTTTTTCAGTTTGAATTTGAAAGATGAGTGATTTTTTTATCCATTAGGATTTTAGAAGAGTAGTATGCTATCAAAATTTTGCATGTTGTAGTATGAAACAGAAAATATACTCCTTAGTTTTGTAGTTTAGCATCCATAGTAATAAAATAATCAATTAACTTTTTAATTTTAGATCTTAACGTAATTTAAAGATCAAAACCAGTATACATATTTTTTTCTTGTATATTATCCTATGTATGTTAGAGCTGTATTTTATACCTGACAACACATGAAATGTTTACAAAGAAAGGCTGACTTCTAAGGTTAGCCTCCCATGGCCACACATATACACACACACAGGTGTTTGGCTTAATGGTTTTAATTGTAATTCTGCTGTCTTTGCCCTTGGTATTTCAATTTTTACATGTTCTGAGTGCTTTTTTAATGGATAATATGTATCAGTAGAACCATTTCAATTTAATGGTGTCGTGGTTTAGAAATAGTACTACAGAACAATTCAGCATCCCCACGAAGACTCTCGTCATCCAGACACTCTTTGATTGCTTCCCTGCCCCTTCCATGGTGGAGGGAACTGGAGGCACAAAAGGTGAAAATCACGAGTTGAGATAAGAACAATTTACTGGAAACAGCAATGAGATGAGAAAGAGAACAGTAACAGCAACAATATTAATAAGAAAAGGTATAAGACAAAGAAGTGGTTTACACAGTAAATAAAACAAGACTGGACCCCATTTCGCCTGCTCCACCTTCTCCCTGACCACAGAGAGAGGCTTCCTTACTCCTGCCCCTGGCAAGTGACATGAGATATTATCAAATAACACTAGGGTTTGAACATGCCTCCCTTCCAGCTTCTGTAAAAGATTAACCCTGTCCTGGATGAAACTAGGACAAATGACATGTCCTATTCTTCTGAAAAGTATTTTAATGAGTTCTTTTCATATTCAAAGAGTTTAATAAATAATAATTTTAAGGCAATCATAAATAGCCTGTCTTTAATCAAGTGGATGTTCTTTCATTTCCAGTCACAGTGTGCTCAGTATGCTGCTGACCGGAGAGAGGAGGAGAAAATGTGTGATCACCTCATCAGTGCTGCTAAGCATCGAGATCATGTTACAGCCAACCAGCTCAAACAGAAGATACTCAACATACTAACGAATAAACATGGTGCCTGGGGAGCTGTTTCTCACAGGTAAGCTGCAAATGTAAAAAGTGTGGGGCTTTAAACATTACTTTCAAAGTTTGAGAGAAGCAGGCATTGTATAACTGAAATATGATTTTATTAGGAGTTTAAATGTACTTAAGTGTAGCGTGTGCAAAGCTGAACATAACCAAAGTACAGCTCAATTATGTGGGTATTCCCGTTGAAAAATTAATTTAAAAAAAAATCTGAAATATGTAATTTCTTCTCTATATAACTGATATGGTATTTGAGGTTTTATTCAGAGCTCTATTGAAAGTTCATTCTATTCAGCATAGAGGTAAAATTAAATGTTTTCATACATCATGCCAAAAGTAAGAGCCTTGCTCTTCTGAATCACAAAAATAGCCAGTGGCTAAGGTGCTGACCCTCATGTGGAAGATTTGAGCTGAAATTGCTCCTTTCCTTCATTCTGAGCGAGGTCTTGAACCTGGGTCTGTCATGTGAGTGCCCTGTCTGTGAAAGCAGAGACTGCCAAGTCTCTCTCTCATTTGTGCATTCTAGCCACAAACACTTGATTATTTATTCAGAGTGAAAAGACTCAAACAAAAGAAATCAAGGAAGTCCTTCTCCCAGATAACCAAAATTTTACAGCTTGATTTTCCATGTAAATTCCTATTTGTCTGCTCTGAATCATGAAGAGAACAGAAAGTTCCATTTTAGCTCTGATAAACCTTTTCAGTAAAAACATAGTTGAGATGGGTAATACAAAAACTTCTTTCTAGATAAATATTCTTTAAAAATATATTTGCATTTATGTTGATTACATAGTTAGAATTTAAGCCTATTAGAAAAGTTGCCAAGTAATAAATTTGACCCATCAGCAGTAAGATTTAATAAATAGCACATATACAGTTCATTCTTTTTGTAATTTTATCTAGTTTCTTCTTGAAGCTATACCATGTTTAAAATAAAAAGGAAATTGTTCATGTTCATTATCCCTGTTCCTTCTAAAGAAATCACTCTCTCCTGGATGATGATGGAGATGTATTTATTTTTTTAAATGGTAGAAATTGTGGAAATTCAGCCTTACAGAAACTGTCTAACACCAGAGACATTCTGGCGGAAATCACAAAAATGACCAGTAGAAAATTGTGATATGGTTAATTCAAAACAGGCTTAGTCCATAAAGGATGCTTCTGTTATCTCTAGTTGAGGCTTAAAGCTATGTGTCTGGAGACTTGAACATGCTGAAAATAAATGCAATTTTCAGTCCTTTTAATGTCTTTGAATAATGAATAACAATTTTTGAATAATGTTGTTGCTCAACTTTGTGAATGGCTGCAGAAACTTGGCAGAGTTAAATCAGTTCCTGGTCATTACCATTTCCAGGAGACTATATCTTCTTAGGGCCACATAACTTTTATCTCCTGGATTGTTGATGGCATCCTAAATGGCAGCAGTCCTTTGCTGCAGCTTTTTTTCTCTTGAGTCCATGATAGTTTCTGATGGGCCGTAAAGTAGCTTGACATCTGTGACAAACCTATGAAATTTCTTACACTGAACAAAAGAAACTCTTATTTTATCCCTGTCATGCAACGTGCCCAGTGTTGTCTGCTTCTCATTTACTGGCAGAGATGCTTTCCCATTTTGGTGCTTGCTGTGAGTGCTAGGTGCAGTGGTTGGCTTGGTTGTGTTTTAGCTGCAGGCAGTGGCTTCACCTGGAGAAGGGAGACATGGTGACAGTACAAGGTCTCCAAGCTGGATTCCCCGTTTGCAGGAGCCAGTTGGGAAATGGCCTTGCACTGCAGGTTTGGCCATGTGTGCCATGGTAGCTTTGTGAGCCAGCACACAAGTGCACCTTCTGTCATGGGACTAGTGGACTGTGAATGGGAAGGACTGGGACAGCTGGGAGAGGGAGATGCCCAATGGAAGAGCCTCTGAGCCTTGTTAGGAACCAACATCACTCAGTGGGCAGATCTGAAAGGCTTTAAGGGTAGAAAATGGAGAAGGGTCTCAATGAACTCCTCAGCCACAGAATGCAAGAACTGGTGTTAATTAGATAAATAATCTGATACTTTTTATATGATGGAAATTGAGATGGCTTCCAAAACCATACACACCTCTGGTCTTGGTGGGCATGAGACAATACAGGATTCAAGTCTCCGTTTTTAGTTCCTGACAAATAGTTACAGCATTAACAATCTATAAACTCATGCTTCTCTATGCCACGAGAGATACAGCCTGACTGGAATACAGAGTTACTTTAAAAATACACAAAAAACAGGTTTTCACTCCAAACCTCTACACTTCTGTAGTGTTTCTATAATTTCTATTGCAAAAGCATTCCCAGTTCTGAAGGCACACTGCTGTTCAACTTGAGAGCTGGAGACCCTTCATTAAAATGGTGAATTTAGGGAGATCCTTCTCTGGCCCAGATGAGGCAAAGTAAGAAACAGGCCATCACTTCTTCACAATAAAGACTTGGGTAATAGCAATGCCTTTTGACATCCAAAATTGCTAAGATAAGTAGGAAAATATTTGGGCAGACATGAGTGTGATTCTTCAAAGCTTCAGTTCTCTATCTGCACAGTGGCAGCTGCAAATTTACTGTTAGTTGCAGCATATAGTACAAATATGTATAGAATCATAGGATCATTTAGATAGAAAAGGAGCTCTAAGATCATTGAATCCGACTGTTTACCTAGCACTACCAAATCCACCAATAAATGATGTCCCTAAGTGCCACATCCATATGTCTTTTAAACCCCCCCAGGGATGGTGACTCAACCACCTCTCTGGACAATTTGTTCCAATGTTTCGCAACCCTTTTGGTAATGAAATTTTTCCCAATATCCCATCTAAACCTCTCCAGGCCTAACTTGAGGCCATGCCCTCTTGTCCTATATGTTTTTGTTTATCTCTTCTCAAGATAAATAAACAATTTTCAAGTTCCTTAACATAGATGCTCATGCTACAAAATATTATAGTTTTGTTTTGTCAAACATAACCCAACTGTAAAGAAAATTTTTCCTGGTGTTTGCAGTTCAACACGATGAGCTTCTAAGCCTCCCCACCTTTTGTGTCTTTGCATAATGTCTTTGCAGAAAGTAGCAACCAGCATTTACCATTTAATCTATAGGTGCCACAAAGCTTACTCTTTGTTCATTAAGAAACAGAGAGACTATTAAGAACCACAGAAGGTTAGTACTGTGAGGAAAAGCATGACATCTGATGTTCTGATGTATTCTACATTCTATAGTATTTGTAAATTATGTATTTTAAATATATTATCATAAAATCTTCCCAAAATGTCTGAAAAAACACAAATGAGGTTGAATGGTATGAGCCAACAGAATACCACATCAGACTTGAAATTCTAAGTTAGATTATAATTATATATACATAGCCTAACTAAAAATATCATAAAATCATAGGTAACTTGCATTTTAATTAGCTTCCTAATTAGATATTCATTTATGAAGGTGAAATTAATTATAGACAAGTAGACCACAACTTGAATAAATGCCTACAAACACAGTAACACAGTACAACAAATTCCTGTCTATATGTTAATCAATCAGAGAGTTGGTCTGAGAACCTCTTTACTCTTTCATCTCCTTCGGACTAAAAATGGTAAATAACAGTTTTGAGAAAAAACTTTCATTTTTCTTGTTTTTCAGTGTTAGCTTCTTTCCTCTTTCACAAATGTTTTCCCTTTATATCTTAAAGTGAAACCCAAAGTTCTTTTTCTCAGTTTCTTCCAAGTGTAAGCATCATATCCTCTATAACAAATGGAAATTTCCTGAATCATCTTATTTTCATCTACATATCTCAGACAAAGCATAATAGATTTCAAAATAAATCCCATTAGTTTGTTATAAATCCTGTTTGTGCCCTTAAACAAAACTAATTCTGTTCCCTGCATTTGGGCAATTTGACAGTTTTAGGTATCTTCTTAATAGCTTACCCAAAACATATTTGTTTTCCCTTTTTAATTTTCAGCATTATACCAAAATTAAAATTCTGCATGTTTTTCCCATTCAGATGAGAAATTGATGAGCTGGTTATTTCCTTGATGCATTGTCACTTGTTCAGAGGGAATATGCAGTATCAGGAAGAATCAAAGAGGGTGTTTCATAGCTTAGCGTTCCAAGCTTCTTTAAGCCAGCACTTACCCTTAGCTTTTTTCAGGGTTATAGTTTTCATGTCACAACATATGCTTCCTTCTGCCTTCTATGTCAGCTTCATATGGTGCTTCTCTTCCTCCCCATCTGCATCTCTCCACATACACGTCTTTCTTTAAAAAAAAAAAAAAATTAAAACTTGTCTGTACACACAGTTCAAATTCCTTATCAACCATATGCATGCCTGTGTTTTGGGCCATAAGCTGTTACTGTCTTACTTCAGCTTCTTGGTTTTATCAGATACCTCAACCTTTCAAAAACTATAATTCAGGAATAGTGAATATATATATATCTACCTTACAGTTTCTATAGGTTTAAAGCAATTTAGGGCAATAAAAAGAGTTTGGAGTTCCAATTAGCATTCAAAATCTAAATATGAAATACTTGTCATAGATATTTTCACATGATCAGTTTTGATATTCACAGGAGGACTACTATAATGAGAAAAATGACATTTAAAAATGAGACTTGGTTCTCTTGCTTTCTGTGGTTTAATGAAGGAGGATCCACCTACATTAAAGCAGCTGTACCAAATAGCAAGTATACAAGGGCTTTTTCTGTTCAAATCCATCTTTGGTTAAACTAGACACCCATAACAAATTAATCATTCATGGTGGAGGGAAGAGCTGTCAAACTCATTCTGTGGTGAAGACCAAATTCGTCTGGGGAGACAGGCTGGAAATAAAAAGTTTCTTGCCAGACAGCTAGTTTTTTCTCTCTCTGCAGCGTGCGCTTCTGAAGAGATTGGGTTCTGCTGGGGGCCAGAGGGATGAGAATGGAAAGAGAACTCCCTTTCCCAAAGCTATGGGGGTTGGCAGTTAAATAAGTTGGTTCTGGAAAAGCACTGTTTCTAAACCAAATGTTTCCAGTTTACAGCAAGGGAGACCAGATCACAGGAATTTGGAAAGTTGTTTCCCTTACAGCCATCCTTTGACATTCTCTGACTCCATCTCTATACTAACTGCTGTCTTAGGAAATTCAGAGAGGCACAGAACCTATTCTAACCCTCACTGCAAAATCAACTTAATCTGGTTTAGCTATTCATTCATTTCTGGCTCATTTTAACTGCTAGGCATAAATTACAAAGGGAGCTTTAGAACAGTGGAAAAGACGTAGGACCAGATACTGCCTACTGGATCCAGAAGTGTGTTTGACATGCCCTTTCTTAGAGGGCCTCTTAAGATTCTGCATTTTTTCCACATACTCTGTAAGAACGATGAATTTTCTGTTTCTTGAATTGGTGGATTTTTTTTTTTTTGGCAGAACATATTCTTCAAAATTGTTCTGATGGAACTGCACACTTTTTAGCTTGTTCATTAGCTATCTTGTTACAAGTTCCAAATATTAGTTTTGAGATAATTTCATCACAATAAAACATTAAGAAAATGTTTTTCTGTCTTCTGTTGTTTTTACTTTACTGCACTACTTGGGAGACCTTGAGATCAGCAAATATGTCAGCAACATATTTTCAGTCCAGTATTAGTTATCCATCTGTAGCAGGATTTGAACATGAGTGAGATGATTTTGTTAATCTGATCACTCTATTGTGGTATTTTACATTTCAACCCACTTTTTAACTTTCTTACTATGCTTTCAACTGCATGGCTCCTCCACCCAGTGCACACCCTTTTTCTTCCTCCCTCCCTGACTGCTTACCACTGCTGTTGGAAGGCAGAGACTATTTGAAGGAGCTCTTGTTAATGGAGCTGAGGATTTTGACAAGCATGATGGAAAAAGGGGGATGGAAGAATTCTGTATCCTTTTCTAATAATAGGTGTAGGGTGGTATTTACAGCATAGAGGAACATGCCAAGAAAGGAGTATTGTATAACCAGAGATGGGCTGTACAAGCAACTGCACAATTTGCTTATGTGGGATTTATTCAGTTCCGTATTTGTTCAAGGTTGCTCAGTTGTTTTGAACTGTGGCACTGTTCTATGGATTTTTTTCCCACAGCTGGAAGAAACCTCATAAGAAAATATTTTTTTTGGATAGAGGTAGTGTTTTCAAATGTTGAGAAACAAGTGGTGCTTAAGAAAGACTTGTTCAACTCTACCAAGAGACTTGTTTATCTCTAGACAGCACATTTCATTTCATTATAAAGAAGGAAATCTTCTGCACTTTCACATTTTTACTTCTGCACTTAGAGGATTTTTTTTCTTTACTCTTTTTTTTTCTGCTTTACGTCAATATGTTCCCTGTTTCTGCCTAAATTTGGGGTTCCCCTTTCGTTCATGGGAAAAAAAAAGAGCAAAGCCTTGTGAATTTTGTTTTTATTTAAGACTTAGGGACAACAGATCCTTAGATGTCAAGTTTCTTTAACTGGAACAGTAATCAGAATACAAATCCAAATTTCATACAGTCAATTTGCCATATATATATTTATTGTAGGACTACACATATATCAGGAGGAAGGCCATCCCTCCTAAGGCCACCTTAGCAAAGTGGGACTTCTGCTCCTCCTTAAGTCTAGCCATGGATTTAGCATGTGCATGCACATGCAGCCATTCAACTTCCAGGCAACCAGTCACAAGAATAGCCATAAAGGTTCAGACCTTTGGACCATCCAACCCTATAACTTTCAACTGTAACTGAATGATTAAGAAACAAAAAGATAGGACAAGTAGACATGGTAGATCCATCTGATACTCACTCAGACTCCTTGAATTTTCAACCCAGGATTTCCTGAGGAATCTCAAATTCAGTCAGTCTTGATTTTGAATTTTCCATATCTCAGTAGGGCTTCAAAGTCCCTTCTGCCTTCATGTTTTCCTCCTAGTTCCTGCAGCAGAAACAAACTCCACAGAAACAAACTCTGCAGTGGCTATCAGCAGACTGGACTCAGTCGCTGTTATTAGACAATGTTCCTAGCACTTGTTCTTTATTTTTTCCTGCCTCCAATTCAGAAAGAAGTAGAAACTCAGTAGAAACCATGAGGGAAGAATTTCTCATTGCAGGATACCACTTTGCTAGCTTTTCCTCACATGTCTACCTAGTAATATGTGTGCAATACAGCAGTGGATTTGCCATCTTCCCCATATAAAATAATAGAAAGCTAAGAATAAAAAAAGAACAAAAGCCACAGATTTGAAGATTCTGAATAAGAAAATTTTATACTTCTAAGAAGGCTGTATTTTCTCGGAAATGAAATTTCTTTGATACAGTCTTTATTTTCTGACATAAAATGGGTGAGAATTTTTAAGTCTTTTTTAAGTAGCATTGCAATCCAGGGTTCTTTCCCACTTGATGCTTCAGATATATTACAGAGGATGGATGCCAAGCTGTAGATATTTTTTTTTTCCTAAAAGAAAACTCTGTAGTGTTTTGGTAGACTTCTCAGACATTTCTTGTTGTAGACATCAGAAGTGCAAAGTTTAAGCAGAAATGAAAACCCAGTGGAAAAACTTTGATTCCATTTGTCTCAAAACCTTAATATCTTGTAGTTTTTTATTTGAAATGTATTTATGTCCAATGATAGTGTTGTCAAACACTTTCAGAATTTGAGAGGAAAGTTTGGAAAGGAACTGAAGATTAAATCATCTTCAGGCACCGAGGAAGGTGTAGTATGGTACCTCCCAATCACATCCTTTGCATCCCCCTTTCTTTGTGGGATATGAAATGGAATTCCACAGGCACATCAGATAACCTGTTCCATGTCTTTGAGAGATTTATAGTTGAATTTGCATGTTCATTATTGGATCATTTTCTTTGCTAAAAATTAGATTAATTATATGTGGTTTTAAACCTACCTCTTGTCTTCTTAGTTCCTTTTTCCTCATGGCAATTTGTAATTAGCTAATATATGTAATAGACTGATCTGTTTTTCTTGTCTACTCTGTTGCCAGGTTTATATTTCTCCTCTTTTTCCACAGTGGGGAAAAAAAGTCAACCCTTGTGATGATTTTTTTTCCGCCCATTTTTACTTCTCTCTGCTACAACAACTTCCTCATTCAAAATACTTTAGAGCTTTCCTGAGCCAATGCTTGGAGCCCTATCTTACAGTATTGCTGCAGGGGAGTGAAAGGCAAGTACATATGGAAGTGCTGCTCCCAAGTGCCACTTAAGAAGGAAGTCCTGTCTTCAGGTGTACAGGAGAAGCATGGTTACGTGGACACAGAGGCCATAACCAGAGTCTTGTCCCTTCCCTCTTATCTTAATATAGCTTAGCAGGAGGTTTCCTTGGGTTTGGTGGTTCTGTATACATTTTGTTAGCACAGTCTGTATATTCACAGATACTAAACTATGATGATCATCCATAGAACAACTCACATTTCTGATTTCTGAAAAATGTTCCCAGCATATGTCTCTTTTTCCATTGATCACTTTTGGTTGGGGTTTTTTGTGGAGTTTTTTTGATTGGTTGGCTGGTTTGGTTGTTTTTTGGGGGTTTTTATTGATTAATTTTAACTTTTTGAAACAGTGAAAAAATAAGTTTGCACAGATTTACTTTGATTCAGAAACATAGTGTCTGTCATAGATGTTACTTGACTTGAAGGAGATTGCAGTACTTGATGATACCTCATTCCATGTTGATAAAATAGATATGGTAATGCATGGTATAATTCTAAAAACTAATTACATCATTCAAGTTGGTATTGAAAGTACTGTGTAGGCTTGGTTTTGTTATCTGGTTTTACATAGCTTATATAGATTTGTTACATTTGTTATTATAGGATTTACTTCTTCTTTATTTTTACATAACCTGTAAGCTCTGGGTTTTTTTCAGCAGTAATATCTCTTCACACAGAGTTTTGATGTATGTTGTAGATCTATTTCTTGTACACTTACAGACATAATATATCTGAAGATGACAGATTGCAAGCTTCTCCCAGTATTTGGGCTCCCCAGTATATTGGTATCTGTTGTCAATAATATAGACTGTTGGTTAGGTTGTAAAGCTCCATTGCTCAGGAGTGTTACATTTTGAAGTCATCTGTCATGGACGTGTTGTAGAGATAGGAGACTATTTATGTTTATGGCATTTTAAGTAACTCAGTAAGACCCTTTAAAATATACAGAAAAGGCTTGTTTGCTGTCATCACTGCTCACTTAATCCTGTGACCTTGACATGATCGTACGCCCATAAAGCTCCCTGCAGGTAGTTCAATAAAACAGATGAACATCAGAGTCCAATGATTGTTTCAGCTTCAGAAATATACTCTTATACCATAAGTATTTCTTAAACATTCAACAGTGCTGAACCATTTTAAAACCCAGTAATGTAGCAAATTATCCAATTGTCTATATTATTAGAAAATTCACCAAAAATTCATAAACCACATATATTATATGTTTAATTTGAGAACACTACCCATCGTTTTGAAAAATAGTCTGTACACACAATGCCAAAAGACTAATATTTAAATTATTTCTTAAAATTAAAGTGTCCTAATTTTTCAGATTCCCATTGGGGTTTTTTTCACTTTTCTCCTGATATCAAATTATATTTATTGATTGGGGACGCTTTTGGTTTTGTTACAGTCACAATCAGAACCTAGGAAATATTCATATGGAAGAGATTTCTTTAGATGATTTACTAGAAGCTATGTTTGCACTTATGGTAGGAAGCAATAAAAATGTACATAAAGAGGAAGGTAAATTTGATGTCTCTTAGGCTCAGTTTATAAAAACTACTGAAGCCTTTGGGACACTTTGCCATAAGAGTGCGATAATTTTTATGCATAACATATCTTGTGCTATGTGAAAACATGGAGGAAGGTAAAGCATGATATATTTGCCTCACAGTGAGTGGCAGTGTTGTTTTGGTATTAAAAAATGTTCACTTTCATTTTCCTTGATGTCTAGACATTAAAGTTTCCAATTTCTGTTAGGTAACAATGCATTCTTTTTAAACATATAGTAGTCTTTTACACTGAATATTGCCCTAACCTCTTCTACATTCTTGAATAAAATGTGACGTTTTCAAAGTTGATGACAGCTTAATAGTAGAGGAAATTTATTTAGTGGACTTCAGACAGTATTTTCAGTGGTAGAGTTTCATACTGAACTGCTGAGCTAAAAATTATGAAAATTAAGTGAGTGAAACCTGTCAAAAAAGAAGAGAAGCCAGAAGCAGGTTTTTGATATGTATCTTCCAAACCAAAATGGACTCTACTATCCTTTATGATTTAATCTCAGCTAAGAACCAGTGAGAAGAATGACAGAAAATAAAAGGATACCCCACATTTTTGGCTAAATGCCGGACAAGGTTGAATAAGAAAAAATAGTTTCTTTCCTAATAATCTTTTCATGTGAGATCTTCATGATGATTCAGTAAAAATCTCAGTTTGTGTACTTTTAGAGGACCCAGACAGACAAACTGTTAAATTATTCCCCAAGTATACACTACCTTTCATTTTTAAGTCTTGGAATTAGAAATTTAGAAAAACTTGATTGGAAATTTGTGTGGAATGGCCAACTTCTCTGAAAATGTCCTCAATGAAAACTATATGGTCTGTTACGTTTTAACAGAGCAGATGTTATAAAGTTTTGAAGCCTTATTGAATGAAACCAAAATATTAAATTTATTATAAAAGATAGATTGGAATGTATGAATAATTCAATAGTGTTAGAAAAATCTTACCAATTATCTTTTAAGAAAAGGAAAATTATTTTTTACATAAAAATTATGTTTTTCTTTATGCTAAATCATCCTTGAGCTTATCAGGATACTCAGGCTTAGTTTTTGACTGCATTTTTTGACAAATGCTGCTGTTTATATTGTTCTTGCTTGGTGATGAATATATTATTTTCCCTGGAAAGAAACAGATATGTTTCTTCCAAAACACACACAATAAAAAAATTGGTTTTCCTGGCCTCCACTGGATATCCATTCATGCTCCTTTCTGTATGGAAATCCGGTGGATGCCGTGTTGTAGCGGGTTTGGTTCGTTAACTGGGCAGAAACACCAATTAAATGTAGTGGTTTAGTTCGCATTTCTTACCTTCTGTGAGATAAGAGGTTTGAAGAAAGGCAAAGCAGACTCAAAGAATATGAAAGAAAGTTTATTACTAACAGAGTTAAGAGTAAAATGAAATAAGAGATTAAGACAAAAACCCCTTTTTCCTCCAACACCCCCCTCTCCTACTTCCTCCAGCACAAATAATGACAAAACATGGAATTTTGGTCAGCATTCACAATTCTTAAAAGTCTCTCTCTGTTAATTTGAGGAAATAGAGGTCTCTTTTACGTTGCGTGGTTTTTCCCAAACTGCACCAGCTAACAGCCTTTATCTCTCTCGCAGGCTGCACACTGAATTCTCATCCCCCCCTTATGTTAAATGGATTAAAGAGGGAGAAAACAGTTTGATATTACAGTCCATACCACGGTCTGTAAAAAGCAGATTTAAGCTGCGCGCTAAAAAGCACGTCTCCGCCCTCTCTTCCCCGCCGCCATCTTTTCAGCTTCACTCACTTTTCTCCTTCTCTCTAACACCGAGGACGCCATGATGAGGAAACCAATCCTCTTTTTCTCGGGTCTTGCGATGGAGAAAAGCTCGCTCCTGTTATGCTGCTTGCACTTGATGTTATTTTACAGTTCAGTATAGGCTGAGTTGGTTGTAGGAAAGTTCCGTCAGCTCCCGCCGCCTCCTCACGGTCATGTGGGGGGGTTCCTCAGCAGTCGCTTCAGACGGTCTCGGCTCTGCAGCAGCAGCTGCTGCCCACGGCTCCGAGGGGACTCTCCCAGAGCCGGGGCCCGTGCCCGCCGGGGCCGGGGCCCGTGCCCACTGGGGCCGGGGGAGGGGAGGCCCAGGGCCGCTCCAAAGAGCCCTGGCCAAATTCCCCCCCCCTCCCCAAACTCCCCGCCAGGAGGTTTGAGCAGAAGAAAAAGGGACACTTCCTGTGTCTCCACTGGCTTAAATATGGAAATTTCGAGAAGCGTGACTGGTCAAGAGATCTGTCCATCAGACTCAGGGTCAACCCACGACACGTGTGCATTAATTTTTTAGTATGTTTATTGCAGAAGCTAAATCTACAGGTCACTGTTGGGTTTTGGCTATGGTACTCCCTGTTTAACTGTATCATTTGACAACCTTTTGCTAAGCTGTGAAAGTGTGTGGTTGTCAGCTCAGCAGGGACGTTCAAAAGGTTCTGCTGGACACCACTAAATTTTAAACAGAGACCTTGTCTTAGGAATGCCCTATTTTGAAAGTGTTAGAATAACTCCTTTATTTCAGTTGCACTGACAAATTTCTAAGGGTGGCAGTCTCAATGAAATATTTATTTAGAGGATTCCCCTTCTTCAAAAGTAATCCACAAATTATCAATTTGTGTACACTAAAATTAAAAAAGAAGTGTACTGCTGGAAACTTTTTCTTTATTTGGATTAAGAAAATAGATTTACTTTTACCTTTTTTTTGCTAAATTTACCTTTTCAGAATCCTCGCGGTAAAGTTGTAACGTTACTGTTTTCTAAAAGACATAAAATCGATAGGAAAAATCTCAGCTGTAAAAATTAAAAGGCCACAATGGATATTCCATAGCAAGTAAACACCTATAGACCTCTGTGTCATTCATGGTTTCAATAACATTTATAAGATGTTAAATCCCAGGCAAGTTTTGAGGTATCTCTCAGTGAATATTTGAGTTTCCTGGCTAGTGACATCTTAGGTTCTCCATTACCTCCAATCGTCTGAAAGTTTTATTGGTTTATCCCCATATTTATCCACATTAGCAGTTATAAAGGCAAGATACATACCTTCTACTGGTACTTTCTCATTGCTATTAGAAATTCATAGTTAATATCATCACTGACATTAGAGACACATAAAGGTAGGTCAGTGAATTATATAATTGGTGTGCACATAACTGAATGATGATATCTGCTCCAGAAATTGCAGGCACTTGGACAACAGATGAATTAAGGCAGGAAAGAAAGATTTTCATACTACCTAACAAACACTGTATGACAGAAATAGCTGAAGGTGTGACTGAAGAGTCATTTTGTAGATCCTCTGGGTTTTGATCTGACAGAAAATAGGAAAGCTCTGTAAGCAGTGGTCCTTCCTCCTCAACTTTATTATCATGTCTGCAATCAACAGTGAAACTGTAAAATATCAGCCAAGCATTTGTATTACTTTTTGAGCTGAATTTCAATATAGTAGCAATATTTCAATGTAGTAGCACATTTTTCACTATTTTGAGAACAGAAAAGAAAGGGGTGAATCTTCTCACTTTCCTTAGCTATGTTCACCACTCTTCACTTTGTTCTCCTTCTGATGGTAAAAAAAGGCCATCAGCAACAAAATCAAAAAAGCTTTTACTAATCCAGCATTAGTGCAGAAACATTAAAGTTTGAAGTCCTTCATGAGCTGAAATAATTTTTGGGAATTCCAGGAAGGACTAATTTCCTTAATAGAAATTCTAAGTTCCGATATATTCTCACATTTTACATTTGAATCAAGATGAGAAGAGCCCTTGGGGTCTTTGTCTGAAGAAGGGAAAGACTGCTGGTATATTTCAATATTTTCTCTATGCTTACATAACAACTTACTTTCTTTTTCTTTTTAAATCAACCAGCAACAATGAAGGAGGACCATGGTTTACAGGATTTAGAGTCACAAGGTCTGTGGACCCTTCCTCCATTTTCTGCCTAAACATAATTGTCCATGCAACTCAATTTAGAGCCCATTATGTGCCTCCATTTACAGTATCTGGGTGTTTCTTACTTTCCAAAACTTTCCCGCAGACTTGAATCACTGAAAGGTTTTCAAATGATGCTTTACTGATTTTATTCAGTAGTTTATACTCTCTAGTATACGGGGGGAAAAAAAAAAGGATGTAAAATGACTATTTAATACTATTGTGTCTGGATATTTCATTTAAATATTTCATTGAGATCAAGAATTAAGAGATGGAAGTACTGAAAAATTCTGTTTCATTTGTGTACTGCATTAAGTGACTGTGCTCATGCATGCATTTGTCCCATAGCATGAATTAAGTTACAGGGCACAGTCTTTGAGATTTCCTTCAGCACTGTTGCTTAATTATTTTAGTTTAGTGATGTAATTATTTATTTGCATTTTCAGTCTTAGAAATTTTATGCTTGGGCATATTTCTTAAGCATTCATGGGTAATGCAGGAATATTTTGCATGTGATTTTGAGGGTGGGTGGCAGTTGTTTATCTGTGGGTCAGGAAAGCAATAGGAGTGAAAAAACGATGCGTTATTTCCATGATCTAAATGTTCTGCAGCAGTAGCAGCAGCTGAGCAGCTCACTGTTATTCAATGCAACATTAACTTTTCCATTAATTCTGGTGCTGTAAAATATTAAGCCCTTAAGCCTTGCAAAGTTGCTGCCTGATTTTTGTTCCTTTGCATGACTGCTGTGTATTTGCATGCTACAGCCATTATATGGGTAATCACTGTCATTACTTTTTAGAAGGTCATTTTCTTATTGTACTGAATGCTGTTAGATACAGAAGAGCCTTAATAGAGGAAAGGATCTTTAAGCACATTCACTACAACTGCTGTATTTTTACTTATTTGTTGCTATTATTAGATGATGGCAGACCAGTTGTCAACAAGATATTTTACTTCTGGGTTTTTTCTTTATTTATGCATTAAATAAAAAGCAAACCTCAAAATAAACTCCCTCAAAAAAACGCAACAAAAACCAAACCAAAACAAAACCAAAAAAAAAATCGAAAGAACAAAGAGAAATAAACCATAAACAAACAAACAAAAAGAATTTAAAAAACAACTCCAAAAACCCCCCAGAAAAACAGAGACAAAGAAAGCCCTACTTTTTCTCTAAAAACGAAATTAAACAAAACTGTTTAATTTCATTTCCTCTCCTGTTGGGAGGGAAATTATTAAATACTATTTTGCACCAAGATAAATTTTTGTTATGTCATAATCATAATTCTTTTTTGAAAATGCTAGATTTTTAGAAAACTGAGTAACATATGGAGATTGGAATTATGTTTATTCAAATTTCTTGTATTATTTTAAATATTTGTTGAAAATATACACATTTATAGGAATAGTGGATTTAATAAGTGTCAATAACAAACCAGAGCAGCAATTCATGGTACTTCCAGCCAAGACATATCAACCATTCCACCCACTGTCCCCTCCTGAATGGGAGAAAGCATATGGGAAAGCAAGACTCTTCAGCTATGAAAGAAGTCACTTTATGCCCTAAATAATGAAGTTATAATCTTGGTGGTGCCAGTGAGGTGACATCTCAACGCTGAATAAGTCATATCAGTCTTTATCTATCTGCCTTGTTTTCCCCATCTGTAACACGTGAATCATGTTACACTGCTAACAAAGTGATCTGTTGACAGAAGAAAGAGCAATAAAAGTAGAGCTTAATTAATATACTTTCTATTAAGTGAATGGTCTTAAGTATTTAGTGCTGTTTTGCTTTATTTTTAAACCTGCTTTAGTTGTGTAGTTCCATAGGTTTTTCTATGCCTCAGATTCACTGTGTTCACTGTTTTTATGGTTAAGTCATCATCATCATCTTAACCAGCACCAGCATGAGAATAACAGGATTTGTGTGATGGCTCCTATAGAATCCATTCTAGCTGCATAAGCCATTACCATTGCTCTTAAGATCTGTTTCTGGCATTTTTGGAACAGGATGAAAAGGCACATCTGATTTGACTAGCAAGCTTCTTCTATATTCAGTTGAATGATTCTGATTCTTTCCTGTGGTTTTCTCTCCCAGCTCTCTGTCTTACAGAATTTTTGTGATACTAATTTTCTTTTTTTTTAATTCAGTTGTTTTGATGTCTGCTATTATTTGATTTCAGATACATGTGGGAAGATGAATTTAGTATCCAAATGCTAAAAATAATAACATCTTGCCTTACATAAATGTGCATACTATCCATATTGAGCCTTAAGTCTACAAAGGAATTCCACCCTGGTTTCATGACATTAAATTTGCAAGGAATTTTAGAATTTATTATATTCTTTACGTTATGAAAATATTGCTTTTCAGAAATTTCACTTAATTTCTAACGTAATAATTAAGGAATTTTTTGCAGTTCTGTTTAGTAAGCAGCAACCTGAATGGCATGGTATTACCAGCACAAGTTCTGACCATGCACTTACTAAACCTTTGCTTAGGTCTTGCCTAAATCTTTTCCCAGGACTGTATCCTCCCAACATAGGATTATGGTTTTTCTCATTTATTTAGTATATATTGCTGAGAAAATTCTTAAACTTTTAGCCAGGGTGTATTTCCTCCTAAAACCTGTTAAGTGTCTTCTCTGTATTGCTGCCCTGGATGGATTGTTTATCTGTATTTACCAGTGCCAGCAATGTGGCACTCAGAAATATCTTAAGCAGGTCATAGGGGTGCTTTTCAGGGTTGGGAAAAAAGGGATTAAAGAAAGGAAGTAATTGGTTCAAACTTTTAAATATTTTTTATGTTTGTTTGGTTGGTTTTTTTAATTGAGTAAGTTACTTGTGATTGATGAAATGATTTGGAAAAAGAAAAGCTGTATAATTAGAATTCTTACAAAGTTAAACAATTTTTTTGAAATAATTCAGTATTTATATCAGTTTGAATGAGCTGGCATAAAAGTCAATACCAATATACGAGCAAATAACATATAAAAAATAGTATGTTTTGAAAGCTAAGGAATAACAGAGCTCTTAGCAAAATATGCAGATTAGAACAGCCTGTGAAAATAACATTGTTGTGCAAATGTAGGATAAAGATCTTTGTTTCACTAAATAGCTGTTTCTGCTTAGAATTTTTTTTTTTCTTTGGTATCTTAAACAAAGAAATCATCTTCCTGAAGCATTAAGTATTTCTAGATTTCGGAAGCAAAATAGTGAATATTTTAACTTGAAGTTCTTTTTTGTTCTAGACATTAAAACTGCAAGGAATCTCAAGATACTTGATGAGAAAACAAACGGAAATTTTATGATCTTGTTTGGTATGAATCCAGTTAAAGGATTAACAGTGTAAGACTCTGAAATGAAAAGGCAAAAGGATATTACTCAAAATACATTTTAGCAGTGATTATTTGTTATCTGGAAAAATAGATTTCACTTCACTCAGTATAATGCTATATTTTGCTGAGAATCAAATTTTACAAAATAAATTTCAATATTTTTTAGTATGTCGGGTGATGAATGTTCTCCTGCAGAGGTTATATCAGAAAATCAATATTTGTAAAATTGAAACAGTATAGGTTTGTATTGATCCATGTGGCTAAATCAAAATGAAAGGCTTTGTAACAGCTTTCTTAGACAGCCTGCTATCCAGTAATGGCAAACTATCAATTTTAGCTTTCCACTGATAAATCAGCTTGAAAATTGGATGTCAAATTTTTTTTTTACTGAAGTAGTGATTTTTTTCTCCCCTCTAACCTTTCTTGATGTGTTAGATTGGTTTATAAGACTAAGCTCTGCCTTTTTGAAAGCAGTTGTCAAAACTGACATTTAGATATATTTTGAAATAAAATCTAAACTATTAAAGCCTAATTTTGTGTACTAGCTGGCTTGATGGTGATGCTACGTGTGCATCTCTGTGTAAGCAAATAGGAATATGTGTTTATGTGTTTAATACTGAAAATGGCATTGATTTAAAACTTCAGGTATATATGTTTCTCTTTTTTCTGATCTCTTGAGTTCACAAAGGTCAGGTCTTCAACTTGAGCTTTTAGAAACTAATGCCTCAGAAACTATTTCAGATTTCAATGGTTAGGGAGATTAATTTTTCTTTAATTGACTGATTTTCTTTTTTATTTTGTGTTAAGTGAGACTTTATGAAATAACATGAACATCAGTTTCAGCTGCAGGTCCTTAAAACCTTCATGGATGTTCTTTGTTTTTAGTGACAGAGAAAACAGGATACAGATTTTCTCAGAAAATAGCAAAATCCTTTGTAACAGTGGGGGGAAACCCTTTAATTTGGGTAACATGCAGTAGTTTTCGGTGGCAGTTAACAGTGCCATACCTTCATGTCTGTACAGCAGAATATAAGTTATCTCGAGTGGGTATTGATTGTGAAGTTTGCTGTTGTATAATTACTTTTGGCTGTAGAAAAATGTGGTGTGTATTGATCTAGATGGAAGCATTTGACTAGCAGTTTCCCTTTAACAGTGAGTGTCATCTTTCAGCCATGATAAATGGTAACACTCTGGGTCAGCATAATTACTTGGTGGTGAAATGAACCTCCTGTACCCTTCCCCTCTCACACCAAGGAACCACCGTAATCATCTTTATCTTAAAGCCATGATTTACTGAACTAACCAGCCCCTTAATACAGTCCTCTTCTCCCCTTCCCACATTATGCACCCACATTAAATGTTGCTCTATACTATTATTTTAAAAACTAAGCTGTTCTGTTCTGAATCCACAAGTATGATTCATTTTTTTTACCTAATCCCTTTCAGTTGACCTGGACCTGCGGGAGGCCAGCTCCTGCAACAATCTTTTAATCTCAATGTTTAGTATTCATGTAAAAAAAAAAGGGAGAGATATTAAGGTGTTCATAGTTTTGACACGGTGCTTTTTAAGTCTTGGAACCAAATGTTATTAATGCACTGTTAAATTATTAGTGTACTGCAATGAAAACTGCCCTATGAATTTATTTTCAGTAGCCCTTTAATTTTATAGAGTAATGTACACTCTAGATGTGCTGTCTTTGGAGAACAGATGATGATGTTTTTTCACTATATGCTGCTTAGAACAGTTTCATTTAAAAATAATTTTGACACCTCATTTAATAACAGTTTTAAATGTAAGATTTTTTTTTAAGCAGTAGCCATATTTCTCTTTATATGTATGTCTAAGAGGGGATAAATATCTTATCAGAAATAGGGAAATAATATTTATTGCTAGAACAGAAAACTAAGATGATTTGTATTGTTTGGCACCTTTTTAATGGGGAGTTTTCAATTTGTTATCAATATTTCATTAAAACTTCGTATCATGTTGTTTAAAATGGATTTGTGTTTACTTGCCAGTAGTGTAATATGGCCCTGGAGTAATGACTTTTTGTTAAGTAATGTTAGTTAAAGAAAATCTGGCAATAGTTTTAGATCATTTTAAGACAGCTGTGAAGGGTTTGGATAAAGGTCATTTTCAATGATTGTGCTTAGTTAAATAAATGTGAAGGGTTTCACAATGGGAATCTTGCTTTTCAGTATGCTGTCATAAATTTCCCCTTAACACATCTGGGAATAGGAAGTAAAATGTAGTTGTTTCTGCCTTGAAGGCAATGTATTTTATATTTTCCTTGCTTTGTTTGTTTTCCCCTTATAATGCTGTTTATTCACATAACTAGAGTTCAAAGGTTTTACTTTGCCATAAATTAAATCTTCTCTTCTCTGACAGTTTGTGGGACCCACTGGATATAATTTTCAAGTGGTTGTAACTCGAAGATTTTTGTGCTGAGATTTAGTCGTTAAAAGTGTTAAATTTTCTGACAACTCGGCCTCTATTGTGACCCTGGTTCATTGCTTGCTCTCTCCCTTGGCCACAGCTGGCCTCTTGCTGTTCACAGCTGAAAAGTGAAATCAATGCTGGGTCTAACAAAATGCAGATGAAAGCCATTCTGATCATATATAGTCATTTCCCGTAATTTTATCAGCCTTCAGTTTCTTAAATGATCTCTGGAAAACATTGTTTGTTCGTGTGAATACAATATTGAGTTTTGTGATAAAATGTCCTTTCTTTCTGAAAAGTAATACTTTCTTAAGCATTAGTGGTGATATACACTAATGATTGTGCCATAGCACAATCTTTTAAAATACCAGTCTGGTCTTTCCCCCTTTCCCTCCTGAAGGGAAGCCCGTGAAAGAGCTGCTGGCTGAATCCTACCAGCTTTGAGCCTTTGGAATCTTGCGAATTGAGGTTTTTATGTTCTACAAGGCTCAGAGCTGGAAAGTAAGAGCTCTTACCATGTGTCAATCCACATTTCCATTGATCTTGCATCCTTTTTATTTTTATTTGAGCAAGATTGGTAGGAAAGCTATGTTGCAGTTAGAGGTGGCAGCGTTATGATGTAGCTTAATGCTCCAAAGGTCACACAACTACAATGAGTTTGATGGAAAACAGCCTTTCTCCTTATTTTAAGTGGTTCCTGCTTTGATTACAGGCATTTATTATAATTATCAAGAGATTAGTCTGTTGTTATAGAATCCTTGTAATGGAACCATTTAAAAGGAATATAATGGCAGTTTATTGGATTTTGCAAAGGAAAAGAGAGCAGATAAAGTGGTGGTTTTTAAATGGATCAACTGCTGCCTTAAGGATACTAATTTTTTCCTTTTGTTTAACTTCACATTTCTTTTTGTTTCACAATTTTCAGTTACATATGAAAGAACTTTTCAAATTCTGAAGGTATTTTACTTGTAACATTTTCATTGCAGTCTAATCCCATGGAGTTTAGTTGTTAAAGACATTCCTTCCAAAATGTTCTTACACTATACATATCATAGAAAGTGTACTGTCTGACACAGCTGCTTTTTAATTTTATTCGTATCTCCATTTAAAGAATGGCAACAAAAAGGGGTATTTTTTAATCAAAAATGTATAAAATTGTGTATTCTATATTATGTCATTTGAAGTGCAGCTAGGTTGATTTCTCTTTTTTACTAGCAAAATACCATAATATTGATAAAACCTGGTGAATTTCTTTCATGTGTATATCAATTTCCCCTACTTAACAGCATACAATTGTATTTACTGCACTTACTCAAAAAGAGTAAATGTTAAGATTATAAAACAGTCAACTTATTCAAATGTTACAGAATACTACTTGTAACCTGGATGTGAATGTAAGAGCTAGATGGCATTGGAAAGAATTAAAAGCTCATAAGCTTAGGGAGTTTTATATTAGAAGCTAGTTTATATTTCAAGACCTATGAATTTTGTAGTACGTGTAAGTATGTCTTATCCTTTGTATGAAACCTTCTCCTAAAGAATAATTACAGAGCCTAAATCCTCCTGCTGAAAATGTTCTGTCCTACTCTCATTAGCTGAGCAACGGCACGAGTTACTTAGTACTGCAGTTAACCTGAGAAAGAAAGCCAGTTGACTCAAACCTAGCTGACATGGGACTATTTAGTGGCAGTGGGGAATCAGCCCCAAAATAACAATGAAAAACCATATAACAGCAAACTGTAAGAATAGGATTACAAGTCTGCTACTCCAATATTTGTCAGCTGCCAGCAGAGGAGGCCTGGGGAGGAGTGTAGTATTTCCCCAGGTGACTTTACCATGATACTCCCCCAGCATATCCTGCCAGCTTTCAGCAAATTGTAGCTCAGGGACTTCCTGAGCCAGAGGTGATATCCTTGAGTTTAATAACTTCTGGTGGGTTTTTTCCCATCTGTGAAAGGAAATGTCTTATCCTTTTAAGAACTCATTTAAACTTCTGCTGACCACAATATCACGTAGCACTGAGTACCCTATATCCCATACCCTTGAGTATGTTGTGTGAGAAATCTACACACAGTGCACCATCATTTGTTTTGAACTTGTTGCTTGATAACTCTATGTTCTCTCTAGGTCTTTTCTTATGAGAAATAGTGAGTCCTTGGTGTCAACTCACTATCTTGGTGCCATTTATAATATTAAAGATCAGTATCATATCCTTCTCAGTTATGTCTCTGTTCTTTAGCTGCAGGGCTCCAAAATGGCCTTTTTCACCTTCCTGGAGGCTCCCCTAGTGGGCTGTAGCTTATTCTGGAGCAGGTCTCTGTTAATCCTTCCAGCTGGAGCTATTTTACTTTGTGTAATAGTCAGAGAGAAGAGAATGATACACATATGTACTTGTTTCTGTCTCATTCCCACCCACCCTCCTTCCTGCATCTGTAATGTGCCAGCCAGGTTGTAGTGTTACTGCCAAAAGGAAGCCAACCAGGAATGCCTAAACCTTCCACACTGATTCAGTATTTTCAAAAGGGAAAAAAAAAAAAGAATTGGAACAATGTTGTAAGAGATGAGCCTGTGTCTGAGCCAGATTGCAATTCTATGGTTGTAGCCCTTTCATTCCCCATTCCAATTAATGTTTTACTAGTTTAAAATGAGCTAGCATTGTCGGAAAAGGCTGACAGTGTTTCATTCCACAAAACTTTGGTGATTCATGGGGGAAGCATGCTGCGTCCACCATAGCTTTTCTTGTCTGATTGTATTTACTCTCAAATAGAATCAGCTGTAATGGTCTAGGCACAAACGTTATTTCTGTGTATATTTGAGAGAAAAACATTTTGTTGGCAAAGGGGGGGAAAAATAATTTTGATTTGTTGTCACAGACTTTGAGAGTATCACCAGATGATTGAAGGCATAATGAATGGCAATAGTGAATGGCATTCTTGTGCCTTTGGATGTTGGCATTTAGGGTGTGTGTGTGTATTTCACAGTGATGAATGGCAGTTCCTTTATTTTTTGATACACCATGTGCAAATTAAAAAGTACTTTGCCTGCAAATATAGGTTGAAAATTAGGGAGAGTGAACAGGATTCTCCCCTCATGCATACACCTTGAGCACTCTTGGGCAAAAAAATAATCTAGCATGTAAGACCTCTCAAAGCAAGGAGAGACTCCCCTTCATCTTTCTACGAATTTCCATCTAGTTCTGGTGCCAAGTCTGCTGCTGCTCTAGAAGTACTACAACTGTATTACGCATTTTTTTTTTTTTTTTTTTTTTTTTTNTTTTTTTTTTTTTTTTTTTGGTATGCTGTCAATATTCTCCTATGGAGCAAAAGTAGAATACAGATTTTATTTTTTTCAAAAATTTTTCTCTCACACCATTAAAATATTTAATATCAGAAAGAGTGGTGATTTGACCTGATTGCTTTCTTCCTGCTTAATTTCAATGGCCTGTTTCAGGCAGGAGATGTTCACTAAACAGTTTTTATGAACATTTGTAGTGAAAACACTAAGTATTGTAAATAAAAGAGCTATTAGCAGCTCAACCAAGAATCCTCCAGAATGTTCTCTTTTCTTTCCTTGTACCCTGAGCTTTCAGAGTTTCTTGTGAATCTGCTCTGAAGGCAGAATCTGAACGCTTTCATGCCATCAGCCATTTGCATGATGGCAGAGTAGACCCTGAGGGAAGAAATGACTGAGTCTATGCATTTGTGACTATTAACTGGTGATGGATAAAACTCGAGCAAATCAGTGTCTAAGAAGGGTATATTACTGAGAGTCAGTTCTGGACTTCATGTTTCCTTGAATGTGAGATTTTTAGTTCGTTTCTTTTCCTCTATGTTAGCCATGCTGAGGCCTGTGCAGATGTTTATGTTATCAGCAAAGAGGGTTTTGTTGTGCAACGACCAGCACTCCTGCTGCTGGTCAAAGGCTGGTCAGAAAGCACCAAGACTATCAAGCAAATAAATTTTGTAAAGTGATATGATTACTGATAGTGAAAAAGTCCTGAATCATACTGCCTTCTTGCTGCTTACTAAATCACTACAGTCAGAGACACACTGGAGTTGCTGTTAATGGTGGTATTTTTTGTTATCAATCTTTTGAGTTATACTGATTGTTTGGGTTCCAATCAGTAATTAATTCATAATACAGTTGTAAGTGTGGTGGAGGGTAAAGCTAGAGTGTTTTCATAGCATTTTGCATAAATATCATGGTACAGCATCACTCTCCAAAGGTCTCCCTGAAGCTAAGTAAAGGAAGAATTACATATATTTTTCAAGGGATAAGATAAATTGAAGCAGAATCTTTATTTGCTGTGAATGTGAACACGTTTTTGTGTGTGCCTTTTCGTCCTCCTCAAAACCACACAAGAAACTTTAGACAGATTAAATGTTAAACTAGAAAGAGTTGTTGGTTTCTTGGTCCATAATTCAGCTTTACTGCTCCATGGGAGGATATGGCTGTTAGAATAATAGTAGATATGATATATTTCGTACCTTAATTTGTATGTGCAATTTGGACCCACATCACTAGCTGCACAGCATCTACAGAAAAACAAGGATGCTTCAAGTCAGTGATAATGGGATTATGACTAAAGCAACTTAATATAGATGGTTTGGAAAAAGAAAGACTCATGGAAAGTCGTGTTCTGTAAATACCCGTCAGCAAAACAATATAGAGGAAAGAACGGAACTATTTTGTCTTCTGCTGATAGGACAAGGAGCCTTTTGCTATCTCACTTATACATTAGAAAAAAAATAGCATAGCTATTGAGCAATACAGAATACAGGCCTGGCATGTGTATTAACTGACCTAGTCACATGTTGCTTTGGTTTCTTAAATAGTCTGATATACTAGGCAAAAGCTATTCTAGAACTGTACAAGACTTACTAATTTAATTAAAATTTCTTTAAGGCAGGAGATGGGAATAAACTCTAAATTTATTTTCTGTAAAAAAGATTAATAATCTTTCAGAGTGATTTAGCAGCTCTTCACACTGGTGTCAATTCAATCAATGTCTTACTAGGCATCTTGGAAGCTTTTAATTGTTTGTCTTTTGTGTTTGGTGGTTTGCTTCTTAAAGAAAGAGAAGGAAAAAAGTTAAAATAATCTCAGCTAAAGTCCTATTTTAATGTAATAAACAGCAATTTCTATATATCTTTGCAAATCATTTTTCAATCTGTGCTATAAAAACATGCATTGATATTCTACTATCAGCATAAAATATTTTTTCAGATTTTGGTGGAATTAAGCCCTTGGAATAGGTCCTGAAACATATCCCATTTTAAATATGTTGTTGACTTTAATGGGATTTCATATAGGCATATACTTAACAGACTCATACTTCTTTTTATAATTGGGCCTAAAAAATTGCATTTCTGCCATAAAGATATTTATATATTACACCACAGATTCAGACTCTCCAAAATCATAGTCTTGATATTTTATTTTGGATTATACGTAATAAAGAATATTCTGGTTTTAAATGTTTAACTGTTAGACTTCCTCAATTACTTTAATAATATAGTCTGATTTTTGAGAGAGTCAGCTTTTTTTTTTTGATCCTTTGAATTTATATAGCTTTTGTTTCCTAAATTTCTATTACTTATGTTCATTATTTGGTATCAGTTCAAATAAGGCATTTGCAGTCTGAATCTGGGGATTTTGAATGCTGATCCTCTGATTCTCCATTTCTGTTTAATAGCAATAAAATTGTAAGCCCAATCTTTAAAAATGGAATTTTGAATATTTTTTTAAATTAATTTACACAGAGAACATGATTTCTGTAGCTGTTGCCTATTTTATGTTTCAGGATTCCCTTTATCAGGTCAATCAGGTGATGAAAAGATACCTCCCTGTTACTTTTGCTTGTAGTAATATAAGACTAGGACAGGTCAGTCAACCACATTCTCCATTTCTCTCATTTAGCAGGACCCATATAGCCTATAATTCTACATTTTCTGAATCCTGCCTCTTGGATTTCACTCAATCATGTGAGTTCTCTGACATGATCCTTCCCTTGACAATTCACACATGTCTTAGATGGCAGATTTTTTCATGAGAAACCCAGGTTTTTATTTTCTGTAGTGTTGAGACCTTGGTTACTTAATACAAGAGCACTAGGATTCCTCTCCTATCACCCAACTTTTCCCAAGGTGAAACTAGTTCTCTCCATTGCCTGCAGAATGGGCCTGAGTTGATTAGTTAAATGTCAATAATGTTGACATCTTAAGTTAGATAAAAGAAACTCGACTCAGCTATCATTTGGCATAATTTGACAACCGTAATCTTCCAGTAAATTGCAACTGTTAATTGCTAGTATTAACTTCCCAGTGATTGAACTGTGTCTCCCAGATTGTAAGAAAGGAAAACAAATTCTATGAGGTCACAGGCAATTTGGTCCCCGTAGGAAAAGCAGTTTTCAAAGATAAGGTGATTGTCAGCTTCACAGCATCTTCAAACATTATGTCTGTTGAGCTACACAGCAGAGATCTGGAGCAGCTAAATGAATCAAGAGGTTGCAAAAGAATGAAACTGGTGAAGAACAAAGAGAGCAAAGTGTATTTTTGCCAAAATTAGTCATTAGAATTTAGAGAATCTCTGAGAGCGAAAAGACCTGTTCCATGATTCTTACGCCATTTGTGACTTTTCAGCACTTCAAGATCAGCTCTTTCCAAGGATATGTGTCACCAGAGCTTTGGCACAAAATATTCTCAATTATCCAGAGTCACAGCTCAGAGGAAGTAAATCAAAAAATGACATCACCAAATTATCTTCAAACACAGGTATAGACTGAGTCCAGATCCGTTTTGTCCCACTTTGTCCCACTTTTGAGCTACTCTTAGAATTTTGTCTTTTCTCAACTCATAGTTTGCATTTCACAGTTGTGTGAAGTTTTTGATTTTTGCTTTTCTGGATCAGGAAATTTGGCTACCCATGCTCTGAAGGGAGAGCAGCACATCCTTCTGTTCCCAGGTATATGGTTCCTCCCCCAAATGATTCAGTGCTGAATCAGTCAGCAAGCTTTCCTTTCTGGTGTAATAATGAATGAGTCTGAACTCCTTTCTCATTTTCATCTTCCATACCAACTACAGTAATAAAGTCTCAAAAAAAACCCCAAAACCAACAACCTGCAATGAACATGTGAAGGATGAAATCCACTTAACTAGCAAGGTTGAGGATTGTAATTCCTCATGGTGATTCTATGTAGAAAAGGGGGGGAGGGTTGTATAAATTTATTAAACTGCTGCTGATGATTTTTTTTTAACTGTAGCATTCATTTAAGAGCAACCCAGATATAGCCAAATACACATTCTGTAATATATTTGTAAAGCATATCCCTGTAGGGAGTCATACTTACTGTACAATAGCAGCTGAACTGTGAATGTGCATGAAAAGTGCAGAAGATACACATGGTCCTGTAACAGATTTGTGCTACAGACAAGGGAAAAAGCATCTATATCTCATGATTGTCACGCAGAATTGTGTAGCAGATTAAGTAGTTAAAAGGAAGAAAAACTTTAAAAAGTATACTCAGAGTAATAGATTGCCAAATACTTTGTATGCAAAAATTCTTTAGAGTATGTCCTGCTTGTTTTTCAGAACCCACAAAAATAGCTATTTTATTTCAAGACAGAAAACAAGGAAGTTATAATTTGGTGTCATCTTTTTTTTTTTTCAATGTCACGTCTGCTTCTTCTCATATAATATTTTTCAGAGCCCAAAATAAATCATTAGGTCATGCTGATATATTTTGGGACGTTTTATAGAAGACTGTTTCTATACTTCTGGCGAACCTCTTGACTGTCAAAAATAAAGTATAAATAGAAAAGTTTTGATTTACTTGCCAAGCTGGCTTTTTAGCTATCACAAAAAATCCCATGAAGAAAAAAGATCAAAGTTAAGATTACTTCAGTATTTATTTGCTAGTACTGTAAACATGGTCTCTATTAAAAATTCTCTAGCATTCATAGCCATGCCCCTTGGCAAATGTTTATTTCATCAATACAAGCTATATTTGGGGCTAGGAATAACTATTTATACACTAGTCAAGGCAGATCCACTAATTGGGCCGTCGTGTCTTTGTTTCAGTTCTTAAGAACGACATTAGGTTAAAGCGAAATATGTGCTTTCTCTTAACTTATGCTATGCTTCTGGATGATAGGAGAAAAATAAATCTGTACCAAAAAACTTGCAGGAGATGTGAAACTTCAGGCTTCTATGAATTTTGAATTCAAATACTTCCAGCTACCAAGCTTGAAATGGCATTTTGGAAAAATAATCATTTTTTTAAAATAGTATATTATTAGACTCGCATTTTAATAAACAGCTCTGCATGATGGAAATTAGAACAATTGCCTAGGTAAAACTTTATTATTTATTTATTAGATTTTGATTACTGTTGCTGTTTGTTGTTAGGCCTCAAGGAAGCTAATTATTTCATCTCGATGCCAGGTTAATAAGTTAGCTCTCTTTAAACAGTTGCAGCTTGAATAATTTATAAAGGTTTGGAACAGTAATTCATTATGGGTTTTTAAGAAATAGTATATATAAAAAAAACAAAGATGTGTCTCTTCTTTTTAGAATAATGCTTTTAAAATATTTAGATAAAACATTTTCTCTTTTTTCTTATTAAAGACTTTGAGAGACTAAATTTCTATTCCTGGATTCCATAACCTTTGAGCCGTGACTTACAAACAGGAGTAACTAATGAGATAACAGATCCTAGCTGTCTATCTCAACCATGCTGTTTCTGTTAAAAGTGCAGCTCTAGATTTTTTGACAAGTCATTGCTGGTTTGTCTTGAAACTGGACTGTAATTTGTATGCTCAGTAGGTTCTTCAGTAGTTCCTTCACAAGAGATTCAGACACCTTAATCTGTGCATCTGGAATGGAGCAGACAGCTGGGACAGTATCCTCATCAGCAGTCACATATGTTATCCCTACTTACAAGTCTGAGCCTTTAGTGTTTGACCTTTAAGTAAGCCAATGAGGCACCGAAGTTTCCAAGAGCTTCAGCAAGCTCTTTTACTTTGGATGCTCACTTGGAAATCTGGGGATTGTTTTTCATTTGTCCAAGCACACTAATCCTAACTGAACAAAAATTTAGCTACTGGTTAACTCTTCTAGAATTACAGACAAGTCATAAAGGCTCAGAAGTTTTTTGATAAACTAGGACCCTGCTGTACCTAGATATATGTCTAATATGATACATGAAATCTTGAAATAGAGAGTAACTTATTTTTCTTGGAAAAAGTCGCTCCTTCATTAGTAAAATGAAAAAATTGCAAAATCTCGGGACTTCTGCATTGTGCTGATGTAGGCTGTACGGGGGTGACATTAAAAACAACCTCCAGCTTTCTTTACTGGAGTTTCTTAATGCAGTGATATTATTGTCATTTAGAATTCAATGGGAAAAGAGATTGTTGTGTTTTAGGGTTTTTCTCAGTTTTTCTCCAGAAAAGGTAGAAAAAACAACCAAAAGGTTTTAGCTGTATTCATTACACTCAGAGAAAAATATTCTATCATTTACATAAGTAGCATAGTTAGTACTCATGCAGAAGGCAAAGGAGGAGGGTGTCTCTGTGAGATTTGAATAAATTGTTCCCTCAGTCTTCCCTTTTCAGTGCTACAACTGAACCAAGGAATAATACTAAAAGACCTCAGATAGGCAAAGGTTGTTTTGCGGGGAGTTGAGATTTGGGTTTTCTTAAATTGATTTCTGTGCAAAAAAGGAGTCAGACAATAAGAGGCAAAGCATAACTACAAGAAAGAATTCTCTTACTTTTCAGTGGTCATAACACCAGTTTATCTGGTTTTTGTGCAACTGTTGTTCACCTTCCCTAGGCAGAATTGAGTCACCATGTATCCTACTCAAATGCACTTTGATGTTCTTAGCTTAAAAGCTGAACAGAAGTAGTGAGCTGTATTATCAGATGAATCCTGTCTACATAATTGTTGCTGGAAGAATATTTAATGCTTGAAACTCAAAGAATAAACTACAATTGAATAAAAACCCCAAACATAATTCTGTAAATATCTTGGGTATCATAAGAAATAAGAACTATCTTAAATATCATAAGAGCTATATCTTTTAAAGTTAACCTTGTTTGAAAAACGGCCTCTTTATAGTAAAATTAATAGTTGCCCTAAAACTTTTTCTTTTGATATAATTTATTAAATCAGTATTCTACTTTGTGAAATTAAGATAAAGAAGTTATTTTCTGAGATGTTCATCTGATTTCTTATGGATTGTAGCTGTAAAATCACAATACTTTCCAGACAATTTTGACAAAAAGCTGTATTATTTCATGAGGTCTCCTGTTTCTGTATTCAGAGGGTACCCACTTTTTTCTTTTAGTTTGGCACATTATGTGTTTAACAAGCAAAATAATTTTGCTAACAGTGGGTAATATGCTTGTAAAAACAGTAGAAGAGTTAAATGGACATTTAATTTTAAAACCCATTTAAATCAGAAAACATTATCATGGTCAATCTTCTGGTAAAAAAATTATTATGGTAGAAGTTCTATGAAAATACCTGATTTTTTCTTTTTCATTCTTCTGAATTAATAAAAGTCTTCAAATGTTTTTATTTTCATATTTTATTTCCTAACAGCAGGAGTGTATGTTAATGTCACAGTGCCTATTTCAGATGCGAAATTATAACAAACATACTAGTCAAAACATAAAACAATTTCTTTTGCTTGAAATTCAATGATCATTTGCTAGATCAAGTTTTGTATCAATGAAACTTTGAGATGTTGCTACACTTTGAATAAGAAAAGCTGCACACTTAGCATGGAATACATTATACTTAATTTTAGCCACCTATAGGTATGCTCCTAGTCTAAGCCATTCTGTCTGTCTCTTTTTTGCAATCAGGTAAGAAGGACAGAGATGACCCCAAATTCATTCCATCTTGGAGTTTTTTCAACTCTGGCATCATGGCAGTACTTGTGAAATCTTACTAAGTACTCGTTGTACTGAAATAGCATGACATAAAAAAATATGCATTAAAAATAAAAATGTCCTAAACCACTCTATGTTCTTTCAAGATATTTTTCAAAAGGGAGTTTTACCCAAATTTTCCTTTATCTGAAACTATAAAATGGCTTTTTGGGCTTTGGGTGTTTTGTTTCCTCTTTGGAGTGGCAGCAAACCACATTTTGTAACAGAATTAAGGTTCCAGACCAGAAATCTGCGTTAAACCAGAGTATTGTTCCAATCACTTTTCCTTTTTTTTTCAAATATAATCTTTTATGTCTTAATTCTAACCCTAAATTTTATTTCATTTTAATGTTTCTAAGTTTACAATTTATTATCTCTAGAATGTGGTGCAGTTGCATTCAGTTGTTACTCATACTTTGTTACTTAAAAGCCCTGTGTGATTCTGGTGAGTCAAACACTGGCAATTTATGTATCTGCTTTTTATGTTGTTTCAGTTGTTCATTCAGTGCCATTGGATTAACTAAAAGGAACCAAGTATATAACTTTAGGAAATTGTATTTTTTCATTTAGCTGTACTGCATTTAGTGTCCTACTATTGCCCATTAGTATTTGGATAGATTTGCCAAACTTCTCTCTCATAACTTAAATTTATATTTTATGTTAAATCAATTCAAGAATTTAAAAATTTCTACTTATCTTTAGTTTTACTTTTTAGACATTTGAGTTATTGCCCCTTCCATTGCTATTTTTGAGAGGTATGTGGCTTTAGTTTCTCTATTTTTTCCCCTATTTATAGCTTTATGCATGGTTAGTCTTATTTCGCTACAACTACTGCTTCTTGGTAGAAGTTCACTACTATTTAATAATATAGCAGCCATTCTAGAGTGAACAACTCATTCGGAAGAACTAAGCTTTATAAAAAATCTAGGCAATCAGTAAATTGTTAGTCCTTGTTTGTTTGTGTATTCATTATGAGTTTGTTCCCTCAGGCACTATGTAATACACTAAAATCCATAATCCTGGGATTTTACTGCCTTGGAAGTTTGTGGTTTAAGTACTACCATAGCTAAAATTAACATCTCTATTGTCACAGCCTCCCTTTTACATCTACTGACATTACTCTCTTTTCTGACATCTCATCTATCTGAAGATTAATTCAAATTGAGAGATACCTGTTTTCAGCTTTTGATGTGTCCTCAGTTTTTTCACTGAAATTAAGACACAGAAGTTTCAGGAGCTGGAAATCTTAGTTAAGAGTGTGTATTAAATACACCTTTTTCCAGTGCCCTAAGAAGAAAATAAAAGCCACATAAATCACTCCCACCTTTCTGACAGTGGTGTTACCCTTTAAAACAATTCTTAGAAAGTTCTTCTCCACAAATTTGGTGGATCTTTAATCATTAGTCATCTTCTGATAGTTTTTGCTCTCTTTCATTTGTGACAAATTCTTAGTTGTCTCAGCTTTGTCCTTCATTATTAATGCAAGACCATTAGTAACATGATCACAGGAGAGAAACTGTTGGCAGTTCTCTTTCTGCTTTTCAAAGGTGACTCCTCTGCTCCTATTCTGATGATCGGTACTAGCATTTGTTGCTACTTTGAGTTTCTCTGTGCTCTATTTCATCCATATTTCAAAGTCCAAGAGGAAACCCTTCCCCTCTTTTATGGTCTTTTTCAATTTTCATGACATTAGGTGTTTCTCAGATTCTCATCTTTATTCCCTGTGTTTATATTTCCAGTTTTTAATATTATTTACAGCTACTGTATCTATTGCAACACCACTTCTGCACCTTATTTGCTCCTTTGTTGTTACAGAAGACTTCTGCTATTTGGATCTTCTGGCAAATAGGTTTATATTTTGGCTTTAACTGTTACAAATATTGCCTGGGTATTTTTGTATTTTTTGTATTTCAAGTTTTCTTTCACTTACTTTTTTTTCTTTAATGCCATTCATTTTCTGTTCTTTATATTACTTTAGGGGAATGCCTTATACTTTCCAAATATACATATTTTTCTCCTCATTACTCAAAACACAGTCAAAGTTCCACACTGTGAAAAAAATAATTTTTCTTTTTCAAAATATGTCACATGAAAGCAACCAGGACTAATTCTTGAAATCATAGATCATCAATTCCTTGCCTTTTCTAGTATTTTCCCAGCATACAAAGACTATGGATTCTCTGAGATCCTTCCAGTTCTGTGACCCACCTCTTTTTCAAAACAACTTTTTCCCCTTCTCCCATGCCTGCAGGCTTGTTCCTCTTCATTAATATATTCAAACTTAATCTCTTCCATCTGGCAGCCAGTCCTTTGGGCTGTAGTCTGAGGATCTTTTATGGATGTGTGCTGCTACTCTCCATTGTTTATGTTTGCCACTGGTTGCTGTAGCTGTAGGTGACACAGCAAACTGCACCTTGTACACAGACAAGGGACTGGGTTTCACAGCCATGCAGCTGCTGTCACAGATGCTGAATGCCCACAGGATGGACAAAGACTTACAGTTTAGGACAGCTAGTATTCATAAGTCCAAGAAAAAAACCTTTCCCATGTACTTCGTCGCAGCTATGGCCAGAGGAGTTAACAGAAAATCTTTTCAAAAGCTGCCATTTTAATATTCAAGCTATGGAGATGTGAAAAGGCAGGGAGAACTTTGCTGTGCAGGCTGATTTGACGTTCCTCTTAATTGTTTTGGTGGCAGAGCACTCCATAGTTTCTCCTCCGAGAGGGTAATTGAGCTACCTGAAACACCTCAGTCTGTCTCAATAATCTTTGTCCCCATATACATGGAAGGTGTGTGTGGTATGGCAGTAAAGAATATTATGCAGAATTCTGGGCTTATCTGAGTTTTAGAGCAACCTGCACTTGAGAGGCTTCAAAGCTGTTTGCTCCAACTTATTAAAGTCCACCTTGGCTACCTGGGTCAGCATAATACCACTTTTCCTTTCCATCCCATGCTGGCCAAGAAAAATTTATTTGAAGTAGGAGAACATACACATCGAGCTGTCAAGTGGGCACCAGTGATGACAGTGGCAATGAAACAAAATTTTTAATCCTCCAATATGTAGTACAATAAGTTTTGTTCCATTAAAATGTGTACTTTCTTTCTCTGTATTAACTATATGAAATTCTGCACATCTGAAATTTGGAATTAATTTACAACATGCATGCCATTCCAAATAATTGTTTTCATTCTTAGTAGCCTTGTAGTATTGCTAGTTTCATGCCAGTTCTCATTACGATGAGAAAGGTTTCTATTGGATTTTACTGTAGTTTTTAAGGAAATTATCTTTGACAGTTAAACTCATCATGCAGACTTCTTTGGGTCATGTGTTTTAGGGTCCATTTTAAATAACTGTTCAGTTGAAGGGATATAGATATATTTCTCTTTTCTTAAAAGTCTTTAGAAGTAGGTAATAAATGATGCTATAAACTTTTAGTTCTTAAAAAAAAAATCATTACATTGTGCTTAATATGCATTTCTTCATTCAAACAAGCCTGATTCAAAATGTCACTTGACTAGTATAAGGTATGGAGGAATGAGAAATTACATGTAATCTAGTTGGCTGTGGAAATAAGGATTATTAATAATATACATTATTAAGAAAAGTAAAGCTTACTGAAATATTGTACTTGTCACAGAAATAAATTACTCAAATTACTTGATTTAGTCAAGTAATTCATTCTTCTGGGAAAAATGCATTTTATCAGAAAGAGATATGGGCAATTTGCAGACATGCTCTCTTCTAGGACTGACTTGTGCCGAGCACAATGTTAGAAAATACAGTTCTGTGTAATTTACAGCTATCATTTCGAACTACCTAACAGCTACCTAAATTCCTGAAAAATCTTAAAGCCTGAGCAAAATCCGCAGGATTAGAATATAAGTATTTCTGAAGTACTCTAATCTATGGGCCTAGACAATTTAACACTGATTCGGTCCATAGTGCTGGACTTCTAAAGCAGGTTGAATTCCTAGTTTTAGGCTGGAACGGGTGCCACAGTCTTCTACTTACTAGTATTTTTAATCTAATCTAGAAATGTAATAATATAACATTTTAGGAAAATCACACAGGTTTTTTGCCTGTTACTCAATTGATGAAATTCAATCATTCAAAACTTTCTGTAAGTACATCCATCATCTTTTGAAGACTCTGCTTTCTCTCAAACAACAGGGTAGGAAAAGTATCTTGTCTTTTTGTTAATGATGTTGCTCGAAGAGTCAAAAATAAATCTTTGATCAACCAGATAAGATTCAGAAACCTTTTCTTTAGGGTTGAATTGCCATCTTCTAGTACCCGGAAGTATGTAGTAACATTGTGGGATGGACTTCTGTAGAAAACTGCGGGAAGAAACTTCAGTTCTGTTTTTAAAAGTCATATAATTTGTGATTAGAAATGATGTTTCTGTTCTTTTTTCTCAAAATTTTAATTTTGTGCCATTAATACATATTTCAAGCTTTAGTCCCTGGTGAACTTGTAATGTTTTTTCAGATCTGCAAAATACACTTAATCCCCTGACAATTTCATCACTTCCATACTTAACACTTCATTAAAATAGTGGCTTTAAAATCTGGTTTACTTTAAACTGAGAATGTAAAATATTCTTCAGGCTGATTAATCAAAGTAATGAATTATCAGATTAAACACAGAACAAAATAAAAATGTAGGTTTTTAGTCTCTGTATATTTCTTAATTTAATAATTTTTTTTTATTGTTACATAGTTAAATCATTCTTATCAACCTAAGAGTCTTTTTTTTATTGCTGTCAATACATGTATTTTCAGGGAACTCTCGTTTTAAAAAGGATTTCATTAATATTTTTACTTCTGTCCTATCATGACTTTCTCTTCAATGGAATTAAAAGGGGAAAGTTTTTCACCTTTAAAAAAACCACTGAAGTTGCCTCCTCACTGCTTGTAAATAAGTAAAATGCCTGTTCTGCAAGGCAGCAATAAAAGTAGGACCTACACACAGACTTAAGAAGCATATACTGAAAATGCCATTCAGAATACAAAAAACACCAACATTGACTAAAATTTATGGTGTAGAATAGACCTTTAGAATCCTCTCTCCTTGGTGCTCTGCCCTCCAGAACTGATCCAGGTCTCATGACAGCAGTTAGTAAAGTTGGACAATAACTGATGAAAGCATCAAAAAAAGTGCTGAAGTGGACTGTAAAGAATGAAAAGGTCTGTTCTACACTAGCATATACTTTTCCTCTGGAAATGGCTACCAGCATATAGCTTCTCAAAATGAAGGCAATATAGAAAACAGTGGCTGAAGTAATAACTAGAAAAATCCAGCAAAATGTAGCCCATACTCATGGGTTGTAAACTTTTTTCTCT